>CAHIKZ030000700.1:915000-1015000 GCA_903632075.3 Acanthosepion pharaonis | reverse complement strand
AAATGTATAATTCATTGAATTGTATATGGACAAGATGCATAACACAAACACATTGTTGCTAAATCATTGTACCATCATTTAAGACATTCGCTTACTTCAAAGGGAACTTATACTGAACAATTTAGCTATATTTTAATGTATCAGGTCATCCCATAAGTTCTGTCCGAATTCTAACTTTTTTTTTTAAATGAACGAATTTTAAAGAGTATTTTATAATGTCTAATGGAGCTGAACATTATTTTCATGTTTAGATGCATTTAAACTGATCAAATTTTATTTCAGAGAACAATCAAATTAAATTTTGTTTGATTAAAACCCTGCTAACATGGAAGTACCCAAGAATCATTTGAGGCACATAATGCTTTATGAGTTCAAGAAAGGAAACTCAGCAGCTGAAGCGGCTAGAAACATTCACTCAGTTTATGGAGAGGAATGTGTGAATGAAAGAACTTGCAGAAGATGGTTTGCAAAATTCAGAGGTGGTGATTTCACCCTTGAAGATGAAGATCGAACCGGACATCCAGTTGAGTTTGATGAAAAGCTTCTTGAAGCAGCCCTTGAAGAAAATCCTGCTTTATCAGTTGAGGAATTGGCAGTGGTTCTCAGTTCAACCATACAACTGTTCATCGTCATCTTCAACAACTTGGAAAAGTTCCTAAACTTGAAAAATGTGTGCCTCATGAATTGTCTGAAAACAACCTCAAACCCCGAGTTGACGTCTGCTCTTCTCTCCATTCTCGCCAACTTGTTTCACCTTTTTTGGATAGACTTGTGACTGGCGACGAAAAATGGATCTTTTATCGAAATATTAAGCGTCGTAGACAGTGGCTTGGTAAAGGGGAAGGACCCCAGCCACAGCCGAGAAGGGAACTTCATGGTCAAATGGTTCTTCTTTCAATCTGGTGGGATCGCCAAGGAATAATCCACTTTGAATTCTTACCACCTAATGCAACAATTAATGCTCAAATATACTGTCAGCAATTAGAGCGTTTGAACCAAGCTTTGAGGAAAAAAAGACCTGCTCTAGTGAATCGAAAAGAGGTGATGTTTCATCAGGACAATGCGCGACGCCACACAGCAAGAATCACGTCACAAAAGATCGAAGAACTTGGTTGGGAGAAAATTCCTCATCCACCTTATTCTCCCGATCTTGCTCCTTCAGACTACCATTTGTTTCGTAGCTTACAGAATCATTTGGAAGAAACAGCTTTTGTAACACAGGAAGAGGTTAAAAGTGACATTTGTGAGTTCTTCGATTCAAAGCCAAAAGAATTTTACAGTAATGAAATTAGTAAGCTTGTTAATAGATGAAAGGAAGTCATAGATAATCAGGGAAAATACATTGTTGATTGAATCTGTAATTAAATGTAACATTTGGTCACTTGTTTTCTTTATTCAAAATTCGGACAGAACTTATGGGATGACCTGATATAGGATTAACAGTGCTGTAGTTTTAGTGTGATTTTCAATAAACAATGCAAATTTAAAACGTTTTGTCTTATAATTTGTGCCCAGCTGTACGATGGTGTTATATACACTTTTATCTATTTTTGTTTTCATTAATTATGATCCGACAAAGGATTTAACATATCTTATTCATTGAGTAACCTTTTTTGTAATCATTTACAACGTTTTTACACTGTTTTTACTTATTGAATAGAGTAAAAAAAATTGCATATTTTGCGCGTGGTGATTCAAAACTAAAATTCTGGCTTAAATAATTTTTCCATTTAATGTATCTAATACAAAAGATATTAACTTTATTTGGATTTATTTTTGAAATAGTAAAATTATGAAGTCAGTTTGAAAGCGAAAAACATGCTGAAATTATGTATTTTTGTACATTTTATTTTCAGTCGATTATTAAAACTAAATGCTCAAAAATTGCTGAAGGTTATGAATCTAATGTTTGGTGTCACTACGTAGCAGTTCCGACCCCGACTTGGGAAAGTGAGTGAGATCTGTTTTCTTCCTTTTAAATCTATGACACCGTCTATATTCGGGGATTCCGATGCTGTAGAAGCAATTACCTTATTGCTCGAAAGAGGGAATTGGTGGATACCGAATCCAGGATATCTACCAACCGTCCCACACGGTCAGAGGTGGCACAAGGTTGGATCCTTACCCTTAGGCTGGGCCAAAAATTCCCCGTAGACCCCGTATGAAACAGGGTCGGGTAGATGTTTCCCGGGACGAGACTCTGTCCTTCGACATAACCTCGTCTGGGGATCCTCTCTGTCCGGAGGCAGAGAGTTTGACCAGCACAGCTGGAAACGAATCTCCAACCGCAGGATATCTATCAATCGCCCCAACGCTTTCAGACGTGGCACAAGGTCGAATTTAATATGGGGCATCCGAATCCGTAGATTCATCCAAAATTCCCCGTAGACCCCGTAAAAAACCGGAGTTGTTTCCCCAGACAAGAATGAAAACTAAAGATGAAACATCGGTAAACACCTGTTACGGTTTTTTGGGTATATACCGTATAGAACTAGTGAGCGAGTCAAAATGACTTATTTCCCTTTATAGTCGACCAATAGAAGGTTGACCAAATCAGAAGCCGCCCAACACTGTATCCGTCGTGTATAAAGGCGGCCATCTTTGTTTTTCTTACTGGAATGACCAGAGGCAACTTGTCAGGCGAACAGGACAGACGGAAGGACTACGCTCTGCTACTTTGCTGCGATATCCACTGAGAACCTGCACTACGCTTTCCTACTGTCTCCGACATATTCACTGCCAACCTCTGTATTCTATACTCGAAGACGACCGTCATGAAAATGTCTAACAATACTGACACCAGCGGGACAGTTATGGTAGGTACAAGACAGTCTCTTTCCTAGGAGCAAGGGCAGGCTATGTGAAACAGAACGTGTCACATTCGATTGGCGCAAGGATCCAAATGTAATACATATTTTCCACTTTAAATTATGTGGAAGCCTGTCCCGGTTTTTTTTTTAACTCATCAGCCCTTTTTATAAAAGGGCTGATTGGTGGATGCCAACCAACGTTCAGGCCGATAAATGTAATTAATACTGTTTAATTAAGACAGGACATTTACTCAAATAAGCTGTATCTACAAAAATAACGCATAAAGAGAAAATATATTAAAATATTTGCCGGATTTAATCTTTTTAATCTAATATGTTTTCATTGTTTATGTAAGGTTACTTTTCAGAGCAGAAATGAATTATCGATATAAGATCGTCGAAGATGTGTATTTATAAGAAGTCATATGAAGTTTGCTAACGAGAAAGTTCTCTGGCTGAATGGTTAACAGTCCGTCAGGCTATATGACAGCTACCGTATGGAATACGGGTTCGATTCTTGTCGGAGAATGCATATTTTCTACGGCATTTCTCGAATATAGCCGCAGGCAATTATAATTAACACTGCTTAAATAAAACAACATGTACTCAAATAAGTTTATTCATGAAAATAACGTAAAACAGTATATATATATATATATATATATACTCAATGGGCAAAGTCCGGCAATTCTTTTAATATATTTTCTGTTTATACGTTATTTTTATAAATACAAATATTTAAGTAAATACTCTGTTTATGATAAACAGTATTAACAACATTTACCGGCCTGAATGTTGTCCGAGAAATTTTTCATAGAAAATATGCGTCCTCCGACAGGATTCGAACTTGTATTCTACTAGATAAATTGGTATATAGCACGTAAGGTTACATGACGTTTTCATAGCATTTACTTAAATATTCGTATCAATAAATAAAACGTAGAAACAGAATATATATATATATATATATATATATATATATATATATATATATATATATATATATATATATATATATATATATAAATTGGTTCTAACGAAAATTAACTCTCACGAAATTAACTCTCACCATGACCTCTTAAAACTCTTCGTTTTCATAATAGTTATTTGTTCCGTTTTTACGTTGGAGTCTCTGGATTTATATCCGCTTTTGGAATTATTCACATTACCAAATAATATATATATATATATATATATATATATAGGTCAAATATTGATCCGAGTAATAGGTTAAGGAACAATTAGGAAGCATAAGTCTAACATGCTTCGGATTCTTTACATATGGAGGAGAAAAATAAAATTATTTTAATAAAGTTATTTTTAATTTTTATATTGTTTGTATTTCATCGGTTAAGCAAACTTCCCGTGCACCAGTCTTGTCAAATGGCACCCGTGTGTATAATTAATGTTTGTATTATAATTCTAATTTCTGCTTTTGTGATTCTGATGATAATGTATATTCGTCTGTGTGTCTATTTGTGTGTGTATGTATATGTGTGTGTTTGTGTGTGTGTGTGTGTGTGTGTGTGTGTGTGTGTGTGTGTGTGTGTGTGTGTGTGTGCGTGCACGCGTTTAGTAGGCGTTTTTTTTTCTTTTACCCGTGTTTGCTGGTTGTCCAGATGTAGACTTAGGGACGTTTTGTATGACGGTGAAAAAATTTAAGTTACACCGGTTGTGGTTTGCGGTAGACATATCCTAGATTCTTTTGGTTTAGTTTGGTTCGTTTTACGGCATATCAACTTCACTGGCTTTTTAATACCGACAGTTTTTGTTACTGGTAATATTTGTACCTTCAATAATCTATTGCTGGTACTATTTTAAAAAAATGTATAGCTGGTAATATTTTTTTTTAAAATATATAGCTGGTAACATTTTTTTTAAAATGTATAGCTGGTAATATTCTTTCAAAAAAATGTATAGCAGGTGATTTCTTTTTCAAAAATGTAGAACTGGTACTATCTTTTGTTTTAAAAAAAAGTATTGCATGTAATAATGTATTTCTGGTAATAATTTTTTTACAAAGTATTACTGGTATTATAACTTATTTTTACATTTTTATAGTGTTTTGACCCCAGACTGGGGGTTAGCTATTTTCCCATAGCTGGTACCCTAACAGGTGCTACCACCCCAGGTTAGGGTGGACCTGGGAACATCACTAATTAATAGTAGGTTCCGCGCTCCTTAAAACCTCCTGATCAGAGGCCTTGCTGTCGGATGTAGTTTATCGTCTTACCCAGTACGCGGATGTAGTTTATCGTCATACCCAAGACGGCTAAATTCTTTAAGGATTGCTTTTTATAGAAGTTGGTAATATCATGAAATGTGCTTGACGCGTGTTTATCCATGGCAAGATTTTTATCAGAAGTACCTCGAAGTACCTTGTATGTATACAAGCAAATTTACTGTTCAAAGAACGGCTGACGTAGTTCATATCTTCGACATTGTTACTCGTGTTCTTGTAAAACCCTCGACACGAACGCGAATTGATACCATCTTTAGGTAACGATTGCGTGTTTCACTCGGCAAATAAAATCGTGTCAGACATTTAAGATCGGAGCGTTGTGCGTTATAAATGCAATGAGAAGAGTGAATTTTTCTTTTATAACATTGTATGTAGCTTGCTTGATTTCAGATTCACCAATCGAAAATCCGATTCCAATACTGAAAGAAATAATACGCTTCTATACTTTTATATGGATGTTAGGTCTCCGACCATTCTCATAAGATCTTCTTGCTGGAAGAACGTATGTGAAAAGCCAGAGATCTTCACAATAATTTCTAATATAGGTAACGGTTGGTTCCACGAAGACAAATCTATTCCTGACATCAGGCTAATCTGTAACGAAATATCCTGACATTTGAAACAAGATTTCTACCAACTGCATGGCAATATATTATCTCATACTTATCAACAAATTTTTATTTTGTCTGGCACAATGATACATATATGGACCACTAGATAAGTACAGAACTGTAGTAAGTGATTTAAAACAGGAATGTAGTATAGGAAGTTTTTGTTCTTGACTTGTAAGAAGGCTATCCCACATTAAACGCGTCCTGGGTATGACGACAAATTATGTCCAACAGCAAGGCCTCTGATCAGGAAGTTTTGAAGAGCGTAGAACCATCTCTTAATTACTGGTGTACCCGGGTCCACCTTGACACAGGGTGGTAACACCTGTTAGGGTCCCAGATATGGGCAAATAGCTGACACTCAAACTTGTTTAAAAATAGGTTTTAATACCAGAAATACTTTGTAATAAAAAAAATATTACTAAGAATATTTTTTTGAAGGAAAAATTATTATCAGCAATACTTTAAAAAAAAAGTACTAGCAATACAAACAGCTATACATTCTTTGAAAAAAAATATAACCAGCTATAGATTTCTTCAGGGAAAAATATTCACAGAAATAGATTTTTGAAGAAAAACATATTGCCAGCAACAAAAATTTTGTCGGCATTAAATAACCTATTGAGGTTGATATGACGTAAATCAAACCAAACCAAACCAAATCAAACCCAGATTAAGCAGTAACGGGCTTTAAACAAATAAAATGAGAAGGAACGATCTATGTCATTCGGTTCGGGAGCAGAATCTAGTATATATATATATATATATATATATATATATATATATATATATATATATATATGTATGTATGAAAAATCTTTCAGAGTTAACCTGTAGAAAAAGACAATATTTATAAATGTAAAAGACAACAGGAAAACTGTAATAGTTGCTGACGCGTTTCGTAGCATTTTTAAAAATCAAACTTGTGGTTCAATTTATTTCTATGTATGGCTAGTGCATTAGCTAAGTTTTTTTATTTAAAAAGAAAAAAAATGATACACTCATAAAAAAAGAAAACTCACTCAGAATGAAAATCCTCGAGAGTGCCGCCATTGAATATTACCCTAATATTAATCTACGCCCAGGCCTTTTCCCTATTTCACCTTTCTTAACAAACAAACGCACAGAACACTATCAAGAAATCAAAAGAAAATGGTTGAATCCGTCAACACAGCAATAAAAACAATATCTCCACACGTGACTGTAATTGACGTAATTTTCAGTTAACATTATGAAAACAGCGTTCTCCAAATTCTTCCAGTTGCTAAGGACATTTTGTTTTGTTATTATTAGTTACTTTGTTTAATAAATTCATTTCGTTTTTTACCTTTATATATATATATATATTGTCCTCATCTTTGTCGCCATATTTATTGCAACGTTTCAGCCATTTTACACTCCGGCCTTCTTCAAGTGGTTGGAATGTCGAACTGAACCCTTTATTTCACTCACTGGGATAGACTGTTTTAGTCCGAATAATGTAAATAGTGTACATAATACCTCATCTCAGAAATATAGTCAGATACTAAAAGCTAACAATGACTAAAATTCTTAATAAAGTCATGTGAGTTTGCAATCTACTGCAGATAATCATCATGCAACATAATGAATTTATATATATATATATATATATATATATATATATATATATATATATATATATATATTTACTGTTACAAGTGGATAGAACAATTGCACAAAGGTTTGTCTGCCAAACTCTGGAGTGGAGGTGTTGAATATAACATCAATCAGCTAAGTGAAAAATTTTACATTTGTATTAATTCTACGTATATGTGGGCAAATCACAGTTAAGTAGCTAGCTAGCATGAAGAGAAACCTTTTTTGAAAAAGTTGAAAATAAGACATGGTGCTGAGGCTTTCTACAACAAAGTCATCAATGAATTTACCAAAAAGAAAGGAAGAATTGAAGAAATCTACAAATAAATAAGTTTTAAACATGTTTATATTGGACGAAACATGTCGGCTACCATTACAATTTTCCTGTTGTCTTTCACATTTATAAATATATTTTATATTTTCGGCCTTGTACCACATCCGAGCTACGCTTGGAAAATCGCTATTTTATCTACCTCTTGAAGTTATGAAGGACCCCAACTCTACGTGAATCTATTCCTCGTGGCATTAAAGAGAGTCGATTCGTGGATACCGATATCAGTGTAACAAAAGTTGCCCGGACAAGACCTTTATTTTTTTTCTCTTTATCGATATGCACGCGTAGGTGATATTTTACGATAAACAGATGATTTCGCTAGAAGAATTGTCATATAACCTGATTGTGGGATCGGGTTGATTATTGATGGTGACAGGTTGGAAAGTGTGTTTATATAAAAAATACGGTTTGTCGTTAGGTGTTCTATATGGTTGATCTTCCAGTGTAACCATCTTCAACAAAGCCGAGAAACATTAGGAAGGTGTCCTAAAAGATTTTCGGAGACACTCGCAAGCACACCGCGCAGCACCAAAAATGCAACAGGAAAAAAATGCATCATATGCTTCAACACACTGTACACTAAAATCGTAAAAACAAACTTAGGAAAAATATTCAATAAACTCGTACTCAAACGCCAAGGGGATATTTTGGCGATCATTCTTATTTTAACCTCTTCAAGTCTAGGGCTAACCATTACCTTCCCCACATATCCACCTAAACTTTGCCGCTTACTCTACATCGAGTGGCTCCGGTGCCTTGTACAGGGTGACCGACGCTTAAAAAAAGAAATAAAAATTTAAAAAATACACCACCCACGCCCCCAAGATTGCAGCACCGAGCATTACGAAGCAGTCACCCATTTAGGTACTGACCAGACCGGACGTTGCTTAACTTTAAAATTCAATTGAAAAAAAAAAAGAAGATTCCGAACAATATAGCGCCTATGTTACTGACGCAATGTTTTGATAAAAGACAGATTGCTGACTGTTGCTTCGTGAGAGGTTCCAAAAACATGTCTCCATCCAGTGAACCGACTTCCAAGAGGATATTTTCGCGATCATTCTTATTTTAACCTATTCAAGTCTAGGGCTAGCCGTTACCTTCCCCACATATCCACCTAAACTTTGCCGCTTACTCTACATCGAGTGGTTCCCGTTGCCTTGTACAGGGTGCCCGACGCTTACAAAAATAAATAAAAATAAACCACCCACAAAATTACAGCACCTAGTATTACGATGCTGTCACCCATCTAGGATGGGTGACCAGA
The DNA here is from genome assembly GCA_903632075.3 of Acanthosepion pharaonis. NCBI lineage: Eukaryota > Metazoa > Mollusca > Cephalopoda > Sepiida > Sepiidae > Acanthosepion > Acanthosepion pharaonis. The sequence continues at coordinate 1,006,119 of CAHIKZ030000700.1, read as the reverse complement.
CCCGACGTTGCTATGTTACTAGTCCAGTGTTTTGGGAAAAGGCAGACTGCTGACTGTCGCCCCGTGACAGGTTCCAAAGCATGTCCCTATCTAGTGAATCTCGCACTCCATTCAAGCCAGTTCAGACCTTTACATGTATTCACACCTTGATACAAATTCCACCACGTCGAATGAAGCTTATTTCTACTGTATTTCAAATTTAAGACCTATGCATTTCCTTCTGCCTCCAAGAACTGCCACATTGTGAAATATTATGCTTCAGCAGTTATATAATTCGCATGCCAATCTTAACTTCTTCTAGATCGGTATATTTCTTCCTTTTAAATATCATTTCCTACCATTCATGTCACATATTCGACATTCCGTCTAGTGCCATATCACTTGAAAACAACGGTTGAAACATCCTGTCTGTCTCTTTATGACGTATCTTTTTTTTCTTTTTTTCTTTCTTTCTTTTTCTTTGATCTACCTGTCACATTGTCTGCCTGTCTCTCTTTTTGTCTATCTAACAGAGAAAGATAAATAGAATGAAATAAATAGACAGACAGATGAATAATTTATAGATTTCAGTCATTTTAAACGTTTCAGTTGAATGTATTATCTAGCAAGCAATCTGTCTTTTCAACTATCGCCATCTCTCTCCCTCTCTCCAAATATATATATATATATATATATATATATATATATATATATATAATTCTTTTCACTATCTATCTATCTATCTATCTATCTATCTATCTATCTCTGTTCAGTCTCCATCTATCGATTTCTGTTCAGTATCTATCTATCTATCTATCTATCTATCTATCTATCTATCTATCTATCTATCTTCTTTTATACACACACACACACACACACACATATATATATATATATATATTTCTGTTCAGCATCTATCTATTTATCTGTCTATCGATTTCTATTCAATTTTCTATTTCTCTCTCTCTCTCTCTCTATATATATATATATATATATATATATATATATATATATATATATATTTCTGTCAAGTATATATATATTTCTTTTCAGTATGTAGCTATCGTTTCTGTTCCGTATATATATATATATATTATCTATTTGTTTATATATATATATATATATATATATATATATATATATATATATATATATATAAATATGAAAAAAAAAACAGACCACGTTAAGATTCCTTGTAATAAGCTATTTCACCATAACCCCTTTAACAGGGTTCTCAAACATATCTGCTCTGAATTTTACATTGAGCTCTCTGGATATCATCCTCCTCGGGTCTACCCATACGGATTACCTAAGTTTGCATAAACTATATATATATATATATATATGTGTGTGTGTGTGTGTGTGTGTGTGTGTGTGTGTGTGTGTGTGTGTGTGTGTGTGTGTGTATATAAATATAAATAAATATATATATGTATAATTATTTATATATTATATGCGCGGTACTTATTAGAAAGCGCTCAATATCAGAGATAGAGCTAACATATTTGGTTGGATAGATGTGAGTTTGTGACCCTGGGTTTCACGCTTTAGCGATCGTCAGACAAACTGATTAATGTTTTAAAAAATTTGGGTTTATGTAGATTGCGTATATTGGTGTTATTGTGGAAGTGGTGGGGGAAATTTCGTCGTTTTGTCATTCATCGTACTAACGCAAACATCGATGTATGCAGACACATATATAGTTGATCGTCCGTCGGGACTCATACATATATAAAGATATGTGGGCAGTTTCGGCTATGACACATGTATGTATACGGGTGGGGTTATATCTATACATACGCATTTGTATGTTGAAATGTTGAAATTTAAACATTGGAAGTGTGGCGGAAATGTCTCGTTACTGTATACATGTCATATTATGTGTTTTCCCGCTGAAAAATATTTCCTCGCATGTATGTATATACGTGTGGTGGGGTTTGTGTAAAATTATGATAGGTAAAAATTATTATTATTTATATTTATTTTTAAATTTTTGAAAAAAAAGTGGGGTTTATTTGTTATATTTAAAGCTGGTTATTTGTTTGTTTTTGGTGACTGTGTATATGTAACAGGTAGAAATTTGTAATCCTTATTGGTTAATTTATATGGTGATGTTTAATATTCAATGTGCTGGGTGAGAGGGTAGTTTAATTTAATAACGGGTCTATATGATATGATGTGATAGTAATGTTTCAAGGGATTGGAGACAATGAGAGTTAGCTAATAGTTATTGTAAATTGGTAGAAATTGTAAATTGGTAGAAATGATTAGTAACGGTGGTGGGAGAATGATAAAACCATGAATGTAGTTATAGTGGTGGTAGCTTGAACTAAAAAGTGGTTGTTGGTGTTTTATTTTATTTTTGTTTTATTTTGTTATATGTATTAATTTATTTTGGTATAAATCCTGATAATAGGTATTCTGTGTAAAATTATGGTAGTTGAAGATTGCTATAATTTTTAATTTTTAATTACAAAATTATTATTGTTATTATATTAAAGCTGCCTGGTAATAGGTGTTTATTCTCATGGTTACATATGGAAATTATATCTGATCATATTGTTTTAAGGTATTAAATATGCTGGGGGAGTAATAAAGATTGTAGTGGATTTATATGTTAATAGTGGGTGTGATGTGTAAGTGATGGTGCTGTGCGTTGGTGTTAATGATAACAAAAAATCAGAGATAATCTCCAAATGTAGGCATGAGAAGAAGTACCTATTATCCGAATTCATACCAAACGGATAAAACAGACAAACCACCACAATCACAATTTAATTTCAAGATACCATCAAAATAATTGCATCTATCATTATTATAATTGCACCACCATTAGTAATCACTTTTACTACAATACCTTTTAACTAACAATATTATCATTACCACCAGATTTGTTGCATTTACTTACGCGCCAATATCCTTAGGAAGGGTAGGAATCCAACACTTCTCTCTCGAACTATGGGTTAAACAGTAGGACTTATTAAATAGTAAATCATTATTATCTTAAAAATACATGTTAATACAATATTCACTCCCAAAAAATAAACTGAAACGTCGAATTATTCATAGTATTTATTGGCCTTGATAGCTTACAAAGGTTGATAAGCCGTGAAAATAAATAAATAGATCACACCCCATTAAGCACTCCACTCTTAACAGTAATCCTCTACCGTGAAGGTTACGGCCACATCATGTTTAAAAAATCTCGTTCGATTACCAAAGTTAAGTAACATAGAGCCTGGTCAGTGTCTGGATGGGTGACCGCTTGGAAATACAGGTCATCTGTAAGCTTGGATGTGTGGGTGATTTAAATGGATAACGACTCGGAATTGTTATTCGAATATCCGAGTTCCACTTCATTGGATTCGTTAAATATCTTTAGAAAAATTATGAAACCATCAATTCTTCCCCCACCTATGGGTTAATTAGTATGACTTGTGTCACAACCATTATTATAGCAAGCAAAAATAATCTTAAAATCTAAAAATATCTTCTGGTTTTAAATAAGTGTTGATAAGCTGTAGAAAACTAATAAATCTCTACCCTGAATGCCTCTCAAGCATTGCACTGGGTGAATTTCAGCATAAAAGGAGAGTAATGTTGTTCAATCGTATATAAGACCTTTTTTTTCAGCAATAAACTTGAAACGAATAAATCTCTATCCTGAATACCTCTCAAGCATTGCACTGGGTGAATTTCAGCATAAAAGGAGAGTAATGTTGTTCAATCGTATATAAGACCCTTTTTTTCAGCAATAAACTTGAAACGAATAAATCTCTATCCTGAATACCTCTCAAGCATTGCACTGGGTGAATTTCAGCATAAAAGGAGAGTAATGTTGTTCAGTCGTATATAAGACCTTTTTTTCAGCAATAAATTTTAAACGAGTTATTAAAGTTCTGAACATCTCCTGATGATCAGAAACTTACAGATCATTGAAGGTGACCAAATTATGTGGTGGGTTAATTTTATGGGTAGATAGGAGAGAATGATAAAATACCACGTGAAAGGAGATAAGTAGCGACCGATTCAGGTATCGTGATTCAAGGACCACTCCATGTCAAATTATGACGTCCTCGATAAACGCTCAGAGAATTGCATCCCTCGGTTTATCTCAGATCAGTAAAGCCAATACTGTACGTTGGTAAACTCAGAAAGAAATCAATAATCGCTGAGAATCAAGAAAATGCGCAGATATAAGTATAATCGAGCACAAAACGTGCGTGAATGCAATAGCAATATATATATATATATTTTAAGACATTTTCATGTTTATACATTATTTTTATAGATACAAATATTTAAGTAAAGGCTCTGTTTATCATAAACAGTATTAACAACGTTTACCGACCTGAATGTCCGAGAAATTTTCAAAGAAAATATTTTTCCTCCGACAGGAATCCAACCTGTATCTTATACGGAACCGCCATTTTAGCTTGATGTGCCTTAACCGATTGGGCCACACAGGATCGTTTGGTTATCAAGGTCGATTTTACTGTCTAAACTACAATCTTCCATGAATCTCTCGCTTACATTCATATCTGCTCGATGCGTATCCATATGTAAACAAATGATGTCACACATTATCAAATGGACAAAGTCCGACTATTATTTTAAGATATTTTTATGTTTATACATTCATTTTATAGATATCTCCTTAAATATGTGTATCTATACACACACACACACACACACACACACACACACACACACACATATATATATATATATATATATATATATATATATATATATATATATATATGATGAAATGGACAAAGTCCGACAATTATTTTAAGATATATTTATGTTTATACATTCTTTTTATAGATATCTCTTTAAAAATTTGTATAATATATATATATATATATATATATATATATATATATATATATATATATATATATATACCGGGTGTAACAGCAAAATTGTACAATTCGTATAACATCACGGAATAATTGTCCATTCTACAAACCTTTAATATGTGAAATAAAAAAAAATCTAATTGAGTTTCTCTTTTCCATGTTTTCAGAAAGACGTTTAGCCATCTCGACACCATTTGTCGTAAGAATCACTGAAAATTCTTTGACTTATTCAGCTAGAAAGAGAACAGGATAAAAATTTTTTTGTGTCAGTCGCACTATGTCTTCCCAACTGAGGAAAATGATCGTTCAGGCCGTCAGTAATGGTGCCAACATTCATAAAAATGTCTTCCATCTTCAAAGTCAATTCAAGAACCATTATGAAAACGGCGATTTACTTTTGAAAGAAAGGGAAAAGTACAGGGGGAAAACTGGATCAGGAAATCACAACAGGAATAGGGATCATCATGGCAAAGCTAAAGTGATCAATTAGAAAAAGATCCAACTTAATCCATAAGACGTATGGCACGTGAGAGAGAAGTTTCAGCTATGACAGTCCAAAGAGAAGTGGAAAATGACTTGAAAATGTAATCGTACATGAAACCCGTGAGGTACATTGTTACACCAAGACAGAAAGTTAGAAAGTTAGAGAGGGCGAAGATCATCTTGAATTAGTTAGAAAATGATCCTGGCATAATATATATATATATATATATATATATATATATATATATATATATATATATATATATATATATATATATATATATATATATATATATATATATATATATATATATATATATATATATATATATAAAATTCATGAATCATTCATACAAAAAACAAATATAGAGGTTGATGATTTAAATGGCGAGAATACATCGTTTTTTACAAGCTTTCGTCTGTTCCTACGTTTTGGAACGTGCAGATAATAAGGGTGACATTACTGTAATTATTGAACAATATAGTTCATGCCACATTGACGGAAAACCTACCAGTAAAAAAGAATTCTCTTATTCCTATATTTGTACAAAAACGCACAACTTTAAAATTTAAAAATCAAACTCAGCGTTGCGACCGCACGTTCCAAAACAATAACACATTTTTCATAGCAAATTTTTCGGATTACATCTCTATTTTCGTTGTCCTCTTATTACCGAGAAGTAAAAACAAGAACAAAATCTATTTCCATACCTGACCATGTCTGTAGGAACAGACGAAAGCTTGTAAAAATTAAAAAAGAACTTATGCAACAGGAATTTATAAACAGGGATCATATCATTCATATACAGGTTCGGGGTTGGTGTATCTTATTTATGTGTTTGCGAGAATGTATTCTCGCCATTTAAATCATTAACCTCAATCAGTTTTTTGTATGAATGATTCATGAATTTATAAATTATATTTGCACCTTTTAATTGAAATATATATATATATGAGTTGACAATTGAACTCGTTTCAATCTCAGAGGCGTATTAGATGAAAATGAAATGATACGTGAAACCTGTGGCGCGTCCTGTTACTCCAGAACAGAAAAGAAGAAGGTTATATATATATATATATATATATATATATATATATATATATATATATATATATATGAATTTTATTTAAATCCTTCAATAGCTTCCGATCCTTAGCTATGATTAATTAATGATAAACATGTCATTTTCGTTTATGATTGATTTCATCACGATTCTTCTGTTAAGCTTGGAAAGTAATTATACATCTTAATTGCTCAAAGTAGAGTCCAATAGTGTTAGAAAAACCTCTGAGAATTCCAGTAAGATATCTTTAATCATCTCTAAGGAATAACGGTCCAAAGCGTAATCTAACATTTGGACAATTTTGCTGTTACAGAATTTGAAGAATTTTGCTCCTTTACCCGGTATGTTGCAAAAATTGTTCAAAATTCAGAGTAAAATGCAATGGTGAGGAAAAAAGCTTACCAATTCCTTCGATGTTGAAAGATGTAAACAAAATTTGCTACTTGCCAAGCTATGATAAATTCTCAAGTCAAACCATTCGCCCCAGAAATCTGCCAGGAACCGAGAAGTTATTTTTTGAAAATATAACCAATGTACTTACCTGAAAAATAGAAGAAATTAATTTTGCGTTAGTATATCACTTGGGATGTAGGACTCATACAAGTGCATTTTTATTTCAATGCATGAATAATAAGTACAAAACACACATAATTATAAGATAAAAAAAAAAATACTCACGGTACTTAATTCGTTACCCGCCATTTATTTTTGGGAAAAAACGTTTCATTTTCAGACGAAAATTGTATTTGTTTTTAACATATTACCTAAGAAACTGAGGTACCTTGAAGTACCCAAGCGGTGACTAATATCTCTGCCAGACATGAGTTGACAATTGAACTCGTTTGAAGCTCGGAGGCGCATTAGATGTAAATGAAGTGTTACGTGAATATATATATATATTCAGCGGCTCGGATTGAGGAATCGCAGAGCCGAGTTCGAATTCCAGTCGAATCCATTACATTCACTTCCGTACTAATACACTTGGGAAAGGTATGAATCCTCTTTCTCTCCCTCCAGCTATGGGTAAAATAGCAGGACAGACTGGATTCTATAGCCTTGGATGGCAACTGGTCTAGGAGAAGGACAACTCTGAATTCAAAACCTGCGGAGGGTCTGTTGAACTCACCCTCTTTGGGTCCTGTCACTGGATCTAACCAACGCCTTTATCCACTGTGCCATGTGTCCTTGAGGACTAATATTTGTTTAATATTATGTACCTGTTTATGTTTTTTCTAAGAAATGTTTAATACAACTAAGATCAGAAAGTTGACAGGTAAGTCTACAAGAGATAGTGGTTGTAGTAAAACCAATATAGGTTGTGGGTTTGTTAGCATCAGTGATACAATCTCTGAATGGGCATGTAAATTGATACACTACATTGGTTTTTGTAAAGGATTTAGTTGTCTGTTTATAGGGTTATTAGAGACTAATTTTGTCTTTATTTTCACCAGAAATTAAAGCAAACATTCGAACATTAGAACGGCTCCTGATCAGACATAATAGACATTCATTCTGTTATATTTAATAATGTATATATAATCTCGATATATATATATATATATATATATATATATATATATATATATATTCATACATGTTTCATTAAATAATACAGACAAGTGCTGTCTATTTATTTTATGTAAATACTTTTCATAACGTCTGATAAGCTTTATAACATTATCATTTCCTTCGTTTAATGTTAATGTTATTAAACTTATCAGACGTTATGAAGAGAATTCACATAAAATAAATAGACAACACTTGTCTATATTATTTTATGAAACATGTATGAATGTAAACATGTTGTCAAAATACACACAATTTATATATATATATATATATATATATATATATATATATAAAACGCTTATTATGTGTGTTGTGTGTGTGTGTGTGTGTGTGTGTGTGTGTGTGTGTGTCTGTAACGTTTATATATTGGATCGGTTTCCTACATTTTTCAACCGATTTCAACAAAACTTCACAGGACTACATAAAAATTACCTTGTGGTGGTTCTAACAGCGCCAAAAATGGGAAAATACAATTCTTTTTGCACAAAATCAATTTGAAAACACGATTAAGAGACATCGTGAGAATGAAAGGGGACAACTCACATCGGGTTATAAAACCCAGGTTGTTTGTGTTTGTGTGTTCCTTTATATATGGGATCGGATTTCCTACATTTTTCAGCCGATAAAACAAAAATTCACTTTTTTTTTTTGGCAGGTAGTGTTCTTATTCTCTTGCACACTTTTTTTTTTTATTTTTAATATTCAGAATGCTTTAAAAAATTCCATTTACAAGACAATTGTTTATAATAAAATTCTATTCAATCGGTAGACTCATAACGATTGAAAACAATGTTTTTGTTTGAGTTTGGGTTTGACCAATTCGTAAAAAAAAAAAATAATAATAATTAAGACATGCGTGTCCGTCAACCTTAAACAATAATCTAACGATCTCTACTGATTGTACGAATCCAAACACCGGATAATTCTTTATCTTTAGGGAAAGATAATGAAATCTAAACATAAACAAGTCCTCCTAACTAAAAATAATAACCGGAAACTACTTTAAATACACATGGTGTCCAATTTTTTTTACTGTATTCAATAAGTAAAATAAATTTTAAAAGATTATTATTACAGAAAAGCTACTAAATGAATAAGATTTGTTAGATCATAATTAATAAACCCAAATAAAGTTAATATTTTTTGTATTAGAAACAACGCGTGGAAAATATATTCAAATCAGAATTCTAATTATGAATCACACAAGCAAAATATGCAATTTTTTTCACTGTATTCAATAAGTAAAAATCATAAATTGTAAAAGATTACAGAGAAAGGCTACCTACATTTTTCAACCGATTTCAACAAAACTTCACTTTTTTTGGCAGAGAGTGTTTCTTATTGTCTTGACACTTTTTTCTTTATTTTTACATTCAGAATGCTTTAAAAATTCCATTTACAAGATAATTGTTTATAATAAAATTCTATTCAATCGGTAGACTCATAACGATTGAAAACAATGTTTTTGTTTGAGTTTGGGTTTGACCAATTCGTAAAAAAAAGAAAAAAAAAGACATGCGTGTCCGTCAACCTTAAACAATAATCTTTGTCAATTTTATTTTTCAGTCTTTATGATGGTCGATACTTGATCTATCTCTTACTGTTACATCCCCGGGCAACGCCGGGCTTTACTGCTAGTAGCATACATATATATACTCGACTCTCCCGTCGAATTCAACGTATGATGGGCAATCAGAACACATAGGCTGACACCAGCACATGAGATTTGATTATAGTAATGAAGGATTTGTGCAGAACCATCCACACTTTTTGAAGGGCCGAATACACGGACCCGGTGCACTATATGCCACAAGGTCCTCAAACGACCCTCCGCAGGTTTTGAATTAAGAGATTAATACCTTTCCCAAGGGTATTAGCACGTAAGTGAATCTCTGATTCCTCAATCCAAGTCCCCGTCCATTATTCCACTGTGCCTTTCTCCCTCTCACCCCCTCTCTCTCTCTCTCTCTATATATATATATATATATATATATATATATATATATATATATATATATGCCTCCGGTTGTATTGAGCGCTTTTGTTAGTTAGTTGTTTACTCGTATCGGGGTTTTTTCTTTGGGCTTCAGACCTGCATCTGTGCGATTTTTTGTCGACAGAAGTTCATTGTTGGTAGCTCTTTCTTTTTTTTTTAAAAACCTTTTTTTCCCTCGAGATTGATTTGATTATTAGCAAATCAAAAATTCGAGGGTTTTTTCAAAACGAGTCTAGTTATCTATATTTATATATATACATATATATATATATATATATATATATATATGTGTGTGTGTGTGTGTGTGTGTGTGTGTGTGTGTGTGTGAAAAGTGTATATAAATATAAATAAATATATATGTATAAATACATATATATATATATATATAAATATATATATATATATATATATATATATATATATATATATATATATATATAGTGCGGCAATATATAAAGAAACTTAAATAGTCAGTGAGTGTATTCTTAACGTTTACTGCCGCATTTATATATCTATACAAAATAAATATTGCTTACGTGATCCTTAGATAGTTCACGTATAGTTCACAAGAACAGAAGTCTCGGTTAACGAGAGTAACGCACCGCACTAACCGATAATTCACGAGATTTAAATATCCAGTTATTTTGGTGACGAGGAACCGAAACTATTTAAGTTATGTTAAAAGTCTTTTCATTTCCAATGACAAAGGGACAAAGCAGCGGAAGAAAACAAATTATCACTCTCTAAATTATATCCTTTAAATTAAATTTGAATAAATATCCTCGTTCAAAATGTACGCAATCTTTGAAAGCGTTTTAAAACATTTCCGTTTAAAAGATGTTTTTTTTTAAATTCCCTCCCCACCTTCCATTATGTCATCATTATATTTTCTTTATGATAAGATCAACCGACAGCAACAGACGACATAATATTAACGTGATAATTCGACAGCAAGAAACTTTTTTTTTTTTTTTTGGAAGCGGAAAGTATTTGAATAAAAATTGAAAACTCTAAGATTAAAAATATATATATATATATGTCCTTTGAAAACTTTTCTGGAAAAAATATTAAAAAATGTCTCGTTATTTATTAAAGTTTTATTTAAAATCTTGATAAAAGTCTGCCGTCGGCGGCCATTTAGGTTCGATGCCAAATCTCTTCGTAGTTACAGAATTTATCGTATAATTATTTGCAAATAAAGAAACTATTCTATAAATAGCTTTAATGAACATTAGATGCATCTCTCTTGAGAAATCGGCGCACAAGCAAGTACAAAGACCCACTCCATTAATATCAATTTTAAGTTAATGCATTTTAACGTTTCATTCATTCATTTATTCACTTAGCGCCGGTGTGGCCACCACCTCCCTCCATCTCACAATTGTAGTTCATGGTGACATTCTGGGCAGAATAGTGCAATAACTTGATGATTCCTTTGGCATCGGGAATGTTAAGATGGCCCTCGTCTCTGTGAAGTTTTTGAAGTTGTCTTCTTCTGGCCTTTTTCACATATAGTTCAAAGGCACGATAGTTCCCAGAAGTCTCAGTTACCGGGAGTAACATACCACGCTCACCGAGAATCCACGAGATTTAAGTATCCAATTACTGGGAGAACGACAAGACATGACGAATGGTGGCGAGGATCCGCAACTATTTAAATTGTGTTAAATGTCTTTTCAATTCCAAGAACTCTTACAAGAGGTTAACACAGGAAGCGGAGGGAGAAATCTCCACAAGGCAGTTTGAATTCAGAGTTCACTTCTCCTAGACTGGTTATCCAAAACTATAGGAACCAATGTGTCCTTGGTTTGTTTTGGTTTGTTTTGTTTTACGGCATATCAACCTCAATGGGTCATTTAATGTCGACAACTTTTTTTTTCCTGGGAATATTTTTGTTTTGTCAAAAATCTATTTCTGTTAATATTTTTTCCTCAAAAATGTATAGCTGGTAAGATTATTTTTTCAAAAAAGTACAGCTGGCAACATTATTTTTTCAAAAACGTATTATCAGAGGCCTTGCTGTTGAACGTAGTTTATCGTCTTACCCAGGACTCAGATGTAGTTTATCGTCATACCCAGGAGGCGGATGTAGTTTATCGCCATACCCAGGGCGCGGATGTAGTTTATCGTCATACCCAGGACGTGGCTGTAGTTCATCGCCATACCCAGGCCGCGGATGTAGTTCATCGCCATACCCAGGATGCGGATGTAGTTCATCGCCATACCCAGGATGCGGACGTAGTTTATCGCCATACCCAGGACGCAGATGTAGTTTATCATGTTACGCAGGACGCGGATGTAGTTTATCGCCATACCCAGGACGCGGATGTAGTTTATGTCATACCCAGGACGCGGATGTAGTTTATCGCCATACCCAGGACGTGGATGTAGTTTATCGTCTTACCGGAACGCGGATGTAGTTTATCGCCATACCCAGGACGCGGATGTAGTTTATCGCCATACCCAGGAAGCCCAGTGTGTCCTGTTGGGTTTTAAACTTTACGAGTGAAAAATGTGCCGTTATATTTTTTGGTTTTGAAAATAAAAATTAAAAAAAAAAGCTTCAAATTAGATGGAAATCCATGACTGAACAGTCCACAGTTAAAATGGAAGGAAAGGACGATATCATCTGTCATCGTCAAGAAGAAGATCTACAAAGATATAATTTACTAATTTTGACCAAAAATGTCTTCCGAATTAAGATTTGTAATCAAAAGCAGCATAACGTCATGTGGTATCACAATTATATCACGTGATATAGGTCAGGGTCTCCATATATAATCTCCAAGGCCTGGAGAGAGTTGTACATCGAATGAATGACGACCGTATTCCAAAACATATCATGTACGGAGAGTTGAACCATGGAACACCTCCAGTAGGAACCCTCTTACTACATTTCAAGAACATCTGCAGGAGTCGACCTGAAGCTCATAGGCATCAAGCCAATCAGTTTTGGGGGCAGAAGACTGCCGCGGTTGGAGACAATGCTGTTTCAGAAGTCAGGAAGGGTGCGAAACATGAGTTGGGGTCAGAGGTATAGCGAAGAAAACGGCGTATTACCTCGCCAAACGAAGCGACAACATGTTGCGTGTATCCTACGACGGAAAACATGGCGAAAAAGAAAGTTACTTCCCGAAAAAAAAGGGCACGTATTCTGCATTATATGTTCGAGTTTTTCAAACAACATACTAACCTCACCAAGTCGACCCCATCAGAGTAGATCAGTGTCTGAACATAGCCATCTAAATTAACAGCCTACAGACACTGACTTATATTAGGCAAACCATAATCCGCTATCACGCATTTGATTGGAAGTTGACCAACAGCCAATCACAATGGTGTCAGCTCTATTTAAATTATTTATGTGGGATTTTTTTTTTTTTTTTTATATGGACACCCTGTCATCGGATACTCGGAAGGTAATTATATGTTTTATGTTTTTTTTTCTTTCCCCCCCCCTCCAACAAGTTTCATCTTGCCAGGTAATAAATTACTGTTATTAATTAAAAAAAAAAAAAATCAACCATAAAATAATTAAAAATTTATATTATTTTTACGATTAAAATAAATAAATTACGACTTATGCAGCGTGTTAAAACGAAAATAAATATATAAATAAATGTCGTTTAAAATATATTGAACGGGTAAACTTAGAAAATTCGTTGAAATCTATCGATTAACGTGGTAAATTAACGTATGAGATTAACAATTAAAATTAAATTTACATTTTTAGATCGTTACGAAAAAAAAAATTAAAAAAATTTAAGACGGAAAGCGGGGCGAGCAATATTGTAAAGTAAATTGTTTAACAAAGAATTAGTAACAATTAATTGTAATTCACATATAGTCCAATAGTTGGTGACAGAGAAAAAGAAAAAGAGATGACGTGGAAGTCAAAAGACTTCTATTAAGCGATAAAGAACGAAAATGGAAGGTGAGGAGAGACTATCGAAAAATAGATATCTCTTGAACATGGCGATGTTACGCATTTATTTTTCGGTGGTAAAATATCAAAGTAATAATTAATATGCGATATACCTCTTTCAAAATTTGGATTATACCTTTTTTCAGGGATCCTTCTGTGAGAATTTCTTTTCGTAGTTTCAGGTTAACGTTTTCCGATGACTTGAAATGAAGAAATTCACTGAAATCAAATGCTGAGTCTGCTGCTAAATAAAGTTGTTTCACCGTGTTGCGCTGGACAAATATTTACCTTGCACACTTATAAAACCCGCCATTCATTCATGCATCTGTTCTAGTGCTTCTTCAATGTATTTAGAGATGGAAAAAATACAAACAGGACTCTGCAATATTATTCTTCCTGACCTGACATCTCGACTTTAGTCAATTTCCATTTCCAAGCCTCGTAACGTAGCTTCTCTGCGAACCATTTTTTTTTTTTTTTAATAAATACTTTAGTGGTAATTGTTCTGGTAAGCTTTCCCTTTTGGTATCTAGGCTTTATAAATTTAAGCGCAGTACCCCCAGCTATGGGTTAAATAGCAGGACAGACCGGGTTCTCTAGCCTTGGATGGCAACTGGTGTACCGCAGAAAGAAATGTCAACTTACGGCGGGGAAAAAAAAATCTACCTCATCAGTCATGTATAGAAATATACATGATCGCCTGAGCGTGTATCACGTAACTGACTGAATGATGAATGCCTGTTTCCGGAGATTTCAACCCTGCGACAGCACCTCCCGGATTGTGATCTTTTTTAAAAAAATAGTTTCACCACAAGCAAGGCAATGAAACCACTAGGACGCAAAAGGTTAATGAGTTCCAGTGAATACGAAAAAAAAAACTACTATTAAGGAGAGAGGACAATAAAAGAATAAGAATTAAAAAGGTAATGATTGACATTGCATTTAAATTTGTGGGGATCAATGTTGACTGGGAAAGAAGAAGCCGGAAAGAGTTTCACAAGTGAGAAGCGCAGTAGAAGAAAATTTTCACATCGAATTTACGAATACGTCTATTGCTGGAAAAATCTTCTGCTTCGTCAGTCATGTATCGAAAGACACATGATCGCCTAAGCGTGTAACACGTGTGGACTAGATTGGCGGCAAAGTCTCAGTATTTTACAGTTGAAAATGGCTAGATATGACCGTAAGTTCTAGGCTAATACCGTCATTTCTGGACAATAATACGAACCCATAATATGCAGATGATCCAAAAATTAAGAAATATATCTATCCCTATGTATAATACGCATCTATAAATTTTCTCAAAAAAAAAAAATAATAATAATAATAATGAACACATTTTCTTGACCTTGACATTAAGAATAAAATCGAAACTATGCGGGTAAAATAATGTTGAAAATTAACATGCGGTTTTCACGATAAATATAACATTTGTTTTACCACCAAAATGTCGTCAAAACGTGCGAGTTATAGTGCAAATTTTAAACAAAAAATAATAGAATTAGCAGAAATAATAGCAAACAGAGCTGCAGTTAGAGAATATGAGTTGAATGAGGCTAACATACGTTTATGGCGAAAGAATAAAAATGAACTAAGAAAGTGTAAATCAAGTGCCAAATCTATAGGTAGAGGAAGAAAAACTCAATATCCAGATATGAAACAAAGTTTAGTTGAATTTGTGAAAGAAAGACGATCAAGTAGATGTCCCATAAGTACCGTGGAAATAAGGATGAAGGCAAAAGAACTTATGAAAACCGTGTATCCTGGAAACACATTTAAAACTTCAGCAAACAAGTGTTTTCGTTTTATGAAGAGGTTTGATATATCTATTAGGAGCATCCATAGCCCAGCGTTTGTCTGATTTCTACGAAGGTAAGCTTTTGAATTTTCAGCGTTTTGCTATTCAGCTAAGAAAAATACACACTTATCCTTTAGGCTGTATTGGAAATGCTGACCAAACACCTTTGACTTTTGATGTGCTATGAACTCTAGAATTCAAACTGTTGCAATAAAAACAACTGGAAATGTAAAGAATAGGTTCACAGTCATGCTTGGTACATACGGTGATGGCAAAAAGATGTCCCCTTACGTAATTTTAATAAATTACGTCAATTACGTTATAAGTCAATAACGAAAAAATATTTTTGTTTAAACCTATCTATAATACGCACCCCATAAGATCATCTGTAATTTACAGTAAAAAAAATGCGTATTATTTTTCAGAAATTATATTCTTTTCTCGCCCCGTGGAATTATCTTTTCGTTTCTTGCTTTCCAGCCATGTTTGATCCTCATTTAATTAAAAACAACGTAAATTCTTACCTTCTATTTTCTTTATTTCTGTTTTTCTCTAACACTCAATAATCCCATGCGTCTTAGTGGCTTTATTGCCTTGCCTGGAGGAAAATGGTTTAAAAAAATTTATGAAGATGGCGTGCCTATAGTAGGCAAAAATGAGCACTTGCTTCTGTTCGCTTTCCATCAAGTTTCCCAAAAAGCTACCCATGTTGTTCGAGACATTTTTTGCTATGTACGGAGAAGTCGTTATTACCGAAAGAACTTCACAGAAATGGCTCTCACCCTTCAAGAAGGGGAACTTCGACCTCAAAGATTCTCTGCGTTCCGGTCGATGAGGAACTCATCCACGAAGATCCGCGCCAATCCATTAGGGAATTGGTTCAGCAAATGGGTAAGGTTCAAATACAAGGTTCATGGGTGCCACACGCATTGAACGGAAAGGAGAGCTAAAGTTAATGAAAAAAAAAACGAACGAATTTATCAGACAACTCAATATATAGGCTTTCACGAATGAGAAAAAGCAATGAATAATATGTTAAGAAAAAAAATTCAGTCTCGGAAGATGTTTAATACATATGGTCCCCCTTTCAGTATACAGAGCAACCTCGGTTCTTGAACCTTCTCACATGTTGAACAAATCCGTTTTCGAACAGAAAATTCGAGATGAAAAGGCCTCGGTTATCGAACAAAATTTCGATTCTCGAACAACTGCCGAACCGATCCGAGCCGATCCGAGTTAACCCAAACGGAATCATTCCTTCGTCGACCGCCATGTTGTATACATTCGTGTGTTGTGCTGTGTTTTTCTTTTTCCAATTTTAACGTACTGTGACTTTTTTTTCCCCCTCTTCATTAGTCCTCAGTCATGGCTACAAAGAAAGCTGGCAGCGGTAATGGTAAAGGAAAAAGAAAAGATAAACACGATTGTTGATGATATTGTCTCTATGATGATGATGGTGATGATGATGATATTGTCTCTATGATGATGATGATGATGATATTGTCACTTCCTACTCAATTTCCTATGGCAAAATGATGATGATAATATTGTCTCTATGATGATGATGATGGTGATGATGATGATATTGTCTCTATGATGATGATGATTATGTCTCTATGATGATGATGATGGTGATGATATTGTCTCTTCCTACTCAGTTTCATATGGCAAAATGATGATAATGATATTGTCTCTATAATGATGATGATGATGATGATGATGGTGATGATATTGTCTCTATGATGATGATGGTGATGATGATGATATTGTCTCTATGATGATGATGATGATGGTGATGGTATTGTCTCTATGATGACGATGATGATGTCTCTATGATGATGATGATGATATTGTCTCTATGATGATGATGATGATGATGATGATGATGATGATGTCTCTATGATGATGATGATGGTGATGATGATATGCCTCTATGATGATGATGATGGTGATGATATTGTCTCTTCCTCCTCAGTTTCATATGGCAAAATCAACGATCCGATACTATTCTTATAAATAAAGAGACGATCATGTCTTTCCTTCCTCTATCTAAACAATAACATCTCTTTCCTTCCTCTTCAACTTACGCCATCAACTTTCCTACTTACAGGTCCGGTAAAATTAAAATATTTCTCTATATTCTATCGGTTTAGTCTTTTTTTCCTTTCTTAGATTCAATTAATTAGTTTTGTGTATAAAGTACTGTTGTTAAAGTTTAAATAAGCAATCATCTTGGAACCAGGAACGGATTAATCCATTTTACACTGATTCGTATTAGAAAAATAGTTTCGATTTACGAACATTTCGGGTTATGAATGGCCTTTAGGAACGAATTAATTCATTTTACATTAATTCCTATTAGAAAAATAGTTTTGATTTACGAACATTTCGGGTTATGAATGGCCTTCAGGAACGAATTAATTCATTTTACATTAATTCCTATTAGAAAAATAGTTTC
Source organism: Acanthosepion pharaonis (assembly GCA_903632075.3). Lineage (NCBI taxonomy): Eukaryota > Metazoa > Mollusca > Cephalopoda > Sepiida > Sepiidae > Acanthosepion > Acanthosepion pharaonis. The sequence goes on along the minus strand of CAHIKZ030000700.1, from coordinate 987,982 downwards.
TATTTACGAACATTTCGGGTTATGAATGGCCTTCAGGAACGGATTAATCCATTTTACATTGATTCCTATTAGAAAAATAGTTTCGATTTACGAACATTTCGGGTTATGAATGGCCTTCAGGAACGGGTTAATCCATTTTACATTGATTCCTATTAGAAAAATAGTTTCGATTTACGAACATTTCGGGTTACGAATGGCCTTCAGGAACGAATTAATCCATTTTACATTGATTCCTATTAGAAAAATAATTTCGGTGTACGAACATTTCGGGTTACGAATGGCCTCCAGAACAAATTAATCCATTTTACATTGATGTAAAATGGATTAATTCATTCTGAATTCGTAAAAATATAGTTTCAAAACTTTACGATAGTTTCGATTTACGAACATTTCCTTTCAGGAACGAATTAATCCATTTTACATTGATTCCTATTGTAAAAATAGTTTCGGTTTACGAACATTTCGGGTTACGAACGGGCTTCAGAAACGCGTTAAATTCGTGAACCCAGGTTCCACTCTACTTAAAATCGATGCCCTTGTAAAATCAATTCATTACTACACAGACATTCTCAGCATACACAAATCCTGCGTTAAAATGGAATCCACGGATTCTGGGCTTATTCTCCCTTCGCAATCAATTCCCTGGATTATTATACAATTGTCTTCTGTGCCTATTCGCCAAACCTTCTGAATTGGCTAATCGTTTTGGTTTATTCAAAGGCCTGCCTGTGCGCGCCGCCTGACTCTTCACTGAGGTGCGACCATTTTTGAAGCGGTTGTACCACTCCTAGATCTGAGTTTTGCCTATGGCAACATCGTCAAAGCATCTGTTGGAACTTCTGAACGGTTTCGAATTTGAGTATCACCAAGCTGATGCAATATCTCTGCTTTCTTGCATGAAAGCGAAATCCGAAGAGCGCGCACTACACGTCTGTACTCTAGGCGTAACAGCCGGGAACAGACGCGGTCTAACGGAACGAAGTTTTGTTTTTACTCATGCACAGGAAGGTTGCCGTCACCTTTCAGCGCAAGGATTTTTCTCACGAGTCTTTATTTTTTGGCGGGAAAAATAAAGTCGGATACTTTTTGAACACAACTCGTATATACTTTTGCTTGTCTGGTGTAGGGTTATTTATTGCACTCTGATTGAAAAAAACATAAAATAATACGGAGTGAACACCTGCTAAACGTTTCATCTTTCGCTTTCTTGCATAAGAAAATTCATTATATATATATATATATATATATATATATATATATATATATATATTTGTTAAAATTTAATTACTATCGTGTTTCACTTTGTTCCTTTTTTTCAGTCAGACTGATAAATTATTTGAGATTTTGCTTTCTTCTCCCTCCCTTTTATTCTTCAAGTTTCGTTTGCTAAGTCTGAAAATTTATCGTAGATTATATTTTAGATTAGGACTCTGTTTCAGGGCGCCTGGGAGTGAGCTGGAAGTTTAGTGAATTCATTACCAAGAATTATTCTTACCCACAGAATTCTTCAAATAGCATAAAACTCCAATATTTAAACCAAAATTCATAAAACGTGAAATTTAGATATTTTAACCTACAAATTTCTTCACTTGGAATAAACTACTACAGAGATTTTCTAAACGTCGCTTAGCTGTGGCACAAGGCCGAAGGTTCGGAGCTCCCAGTGAAAACCGAACTTGCTTCTCAGTTGTATCTGATATAGCAAGACAGGCCTGTTAAACCAATACACCACGTCGAAGAAACTACTATATTTTAACAAGAATTCATAAACCGATAAATTTAGATAATTTTCGGTCCAGTTCCGTAATTAGGTGGGGGATCATCGGGTACAGTATGCGACCTCCAACAATCCTAATAAATATATATATATATATATATATATATATATATATATAATTAAGAAATGGACAAAGTCCGACAATTTATTAAAGACATTTTTATGTTTAACATTCTTTTTATAGATACAAGTATTTAAGTAAATGCTCTGTTTATAATAAACAGTATTAAATAACATTTACCGGCCTGAATGTCCGAGAAATTTTCATAGAAAATATTCGTCCTTTGACAGGATTCGAACCTTCATCCTATACGGAACCGTCATTTACGCTGACGTGCCTTACCAATTGGCCACAAAGGAGCGTTCGGTAGGCAAGGCCGAATTTACTGCTTATAAACTTCACGTCGGCGTCACTTGGGCGATGTTGTGAAAGCGTATTCCTAAAATAGAGTATATTTTAAATGAAAAATGAAAATAATTTTATTTGAATCTAAAATTTATATGTACGTTTGTCCAGCATTAATCTTGCCAGAAAAGGGGAAATATTAAAGAAGCCGTAACGAGTATTCACCGTGCATATTCAGGATTTTGTTTTCCATATATTTTCTTCATACTGTCGGATCTATATCCATATATTTGCTATATATATATATATATATATATATATATATATATATATATATATATATATTATAATAATATTTTTATTTAAAAATATGATTCCTTTGCTACATAAGAGTTCTCATGTTTTCGAGAGCCGAAACCCTCCAAATAATTATTAAAATTAAGTTGAATTGTGGTGTTTAGTCCCGTTTCATCTTCAAGCGAAATTTTAGGAATAAGCTATCTCTCGGTTTACGTGTGTTTTTAGGCATGGTCTGTCATAACATTCGTTATTGTGGGAATGGCTAGACTAGTATTCTTCGTTAAGGGGTCAGAGAGTTAATTCTTATCTATAGATTCATCATCTTCTGAGAGGTTTTGCTAAGGTTGGGTAGGGTATCTATTTCAAGGCTAATGTTTGCGGTCACCCTTTAGTTAGTTCCCAGTGAGGGATATTTTTATGGCGCGCCTACAATCGTTATGTGTCTGGGGAATTGTCTTTCATTATTGTCCATCTGATTATCTATTTATTTATTTGTTTATTCAAGTGGGTGTTTTATATTCAGATCGCATTGCACTGAATTTCAATTTGTTTTTTTTTTGTTTTTTGACGACTTAAAACCTGGGATGACCCATGCCCTTTATGCTTACAGGAAAAACTACACATCATTAAATTTCTAAATAATAAAAAATTATTAAACCATAGGCAGGAGTTAACGGTTTTTTGCAGACATCAACAAACTTTCGCATTAAATAATTAGCATATAAAAAAAAAAAAAATCCCATAGCTAAGTAAAATTCTTAAAAAGCTTAGCTAAATCATTAAATAGGAAAAAACCTTTTTGTAGTCGTCAAAAAACAACAAATTGAAATTCAGTGCAATGCGATATATATATATATATATATATATATATATATATATATATATATATATATATATATATATATATATATATATATATATATATATATATATATATATATATATATATATATATATATATATATATATATATATATATATATATAATTTCTGGAGTAAGGGAGTTACCATTATTTATACTATTTATATTCGGACTCTATGGACACGTGGCCGAGTGGTTAGGACATCTGATTCTGACCATAAGACTCGGGTTCGAATCTCACCATGGTCGATTCGTCAGGGAGGGGTTGATCTCAGCTTGCTTGGAAACTATACCACGGGTTGACCCAAGCTATGTGAATGAAATTCGGTAAACGGAACTCTTGGTGACGGGGCGTCGATAGCTAGCACCGCGTCACAAGTCACAAGTCATCGAGGCCGAACGAGCCGGCCTTGTTCAAATTGTTGATAACACTCTCTTTCCCAGAAACTGTAACTAAGGTCTGCTCAGCATAGCTGCAGTTTAAACCACAGGTGCCTGTGCAAGCCACTCCATTAGGGATTAAAAACAAACAAATTAACAAAAAACAAAGCTAGAAGAATTTACAAAACGCTATTGTGTTGAAATAGGGGAAAAGCCTGGGCGTAGATTAATATTTGGGTAATATATTTCACCTTTCTTAACAAAATTACTGCCTTTCCAAACAAACGTACACAACAATATCGTAAAATCAAAAGAAAATGGTTGAATTCGTCAACACAGCAATAATAATATCTCCACACGTGACAGTAATTGATGTAATTTTCAGTTAACAGTATGAAAATAGCGTCCTCTAAACTCTTCCAGTTGATAAGGACATTTTGTTTTTGTTATTATTAGTTACTTTGTTTAAATAAATCCATTTCGTTTTTTTTTTTTTTTGCTTTGAGAAAGTCCACATTGGACGAAACGCGTCAGAAACTACTACAGTTTTCCTATTGTTATTTATATTTAAATATATATATATATATATATATACATATATATATATATATATAAGTGAACATTCAAGTCAACACTCAGAGGCGTCAGTCTGTTTCATGCTGGACGTAATCAAATGCTGGCTATTTCCATGGCTATTTATATATATAAGTCAGTGGTGTATTGTAGGTAATCTATTCTGATGGTTATTTTTGCGGGAGTGGTTTGTTTCTTGTTTTTCATTTTCATTTTATATTATTTATTCTTTTCGTTTTTTTTAGCTTTCTTTTTTTGATGTTTTATTAACGTAGTAAAAAATTGGTATGGATGTGATTAGGTCGCTTATTTAATAGTTTGTTTTGGTCTGGGAAGATAAAGCTATTTATTTGTCCAATGTTTAGATTGCTTGCCTTTGTCTATTCTGTTATTTTGGCGGGCTGGACTGTTTTTAATTTATTTATTTATTTGGATTGATTATTTTTATTTGTTTTTATTAGTTCTAACGGTTATTTTAGCGGGGACGATTTGTTCATTTATTTATTTATCATTATTTACTTATTTTGGTTGATTGTTTTTACTCGTTTTTTATGTATTTTATTTTGTCTATTCTAACGGGAATGTTTTATTAATTTATTTTACTTCTTTATATATATATATATATATATATATATATATATATATATATATATATATATATATATATATATATAAATATATATATATTAAGAAATGGACAAAGTCCGACAATTTATTTATTAAAGACATTTTTATGTTTAACGTTCTTTTTTTTTTATTTTTATAGATACTAGTATTAAATAACATTTACCGGCCTATATATAATATGAAAATTTCTCGGACATTCAGGCCGGTAAATGTTATTTAATACTGTTTATTATAAACAGAGCATTTACTTAAATACTCGTATCTAAAAAAAAGAACGTTAAACATAAAATGTCTTTTAAAAATATATATATATATATATATATATATATATATATATATATATTATATATAACCATTACACCACGCCGAGGTGTGTGTGTGTATATATATATATATATATATATATATATATATATATATATATATATATATATATATATATATGTGTGTGTGTGTGTGTGTGTGTGTGTGTGTGTGTGTGTGTGAAAATATATAGAAAATAGGAAGGAACTGGTTAGGTAAATAATCTAAAGTCCCTTAGTATTTTAGTTATTATTTTTAAAAAAATAGTGCTCGATACAAAAGTAGAGCTTAAATATAATTATTTATTTAAAAATATGATTCCAACTCGCGACATAAGAGGTCTCATGTTTCAAAACAAGAGCCGAAAACTTCAATATAATTATTTAAATTAAATTGAGTTAAAGTAAGCTCTGCTCCATCTTCAAGCGACTTTTTTTTTGGGATTCCAAATATATATATATATATACACGGCGTGGTGTAATGGTTAGCACGCTTGTCTCGCTAGATCAGTTACAAATGAAAAGTGAGTTCGATCCTCATTGAGGTGCCCCATACTTTCGGACTTGTGCCACATCTGTGCTACGCTTAGAAAATGACGATATATATTTAACAATATGTTTTGTTACTTAAACGTTATTAGTAATCAGCATGTATATTTATTATCATCTGCTTGGAATATTCAATAAATCCTATTATAAAAATGTACTCTCTTCGCAAGGATTCGAACATGCGTCCCAAAGGGAAAACTGTCATTAAAATCTAACGTGGATTGAACTCTCAGCTGCAGAGAAGCTGACAGCTAGCCAAAGCCCGAATAATGCTTTTAAACACAGATTTTTTTCCCCCTAATACTCGAAAATGTAACTATTTGCAAATATATTCCATATGTCTTTAACTTTATTGAATAATTTCGTAGGTATTTTCACTGTATGCCCGCCAGACACTTTGTTCGATAGTCTTGTTTCTAATATTGATATTTTTCGCTTTCGTTATCTAATACAAGCTCGTTTCTCTCAGGGATATGTCAACGATTTCTTCGCACGACAGACATGCGCATGCGTGTAGATGGCGGCTGCAATACTGGTCTCAAAAGCAATAAATACTAAGTTAAGCATCTGAAGGAGCCTCGGATGTTATGCACCAATCCGTTGTAACATGTACACGCAGATAGATAGTGAAGACATTTAGACAGATAAATACATCAACAATTTTCTTAGCATCATCAAATAAACAGCGGAATATTCAGCGACTTCCATTCCGTTTCTAAATGTACTGGTAACTCTAAACAACAACCACATCTCCATGTTACTAACACACGAAACTGACAGATAGTCACTGCTACCTAAATTTTAACAGCTGCTACCCTAACCAACTTAAAGAAATCAATAATATATAGCGAATGCTTACGCATAAAACCTATCTGTTTTGACACGTTCTAAATAGAAATTATCCCCTTTTTTCGTTCAAATCCGTAAATTTGTTTTGCTCATGCCAATTTGCGAAAAAACACTAGAGAAAATCCACTATTTTTTCTCTGTAATGTGTTAAAATTATTCAACATTTTACCAAGAAAAAGCTTGTTAAAATTGGCAGGAAAACGTTGATTTATTTAAAATGGAATGATCTATTATGACATGTCTCTAATTTTATTTAGATATATTGTATTGATTTTCAATAGTTCTAGTTGAACTGTTCACATATATTGCCTATGTTTCATTATTGTACATAATAACTTACGATAAAATCTGTATTTTATATGGAAATTGTCATATATTAGAGTTTGGGGCCTCATATCATAGATTTGGAGTGGGAGCACCCGTAGTAATATTTATTCTGCAATTTATAACAGAAATGTGGCACAAGGCCGAAATAGGGGAATGGGGAGAGGACGGTCTTCTTCTGTCTTAGTTTTAACTTAGCTAGCCGCAGTCACTGACCCAATCGTACGAATAATATTCCTTACACCAAAACAACGCATTTATACGTACCTTTCAAACTACAAACACCATAATACCTCATCGTCTCTATGAAAAAAACTAACTAAACCCCATATATACAATACAATGTCTGTGAGGGGAGGGAAATATAACAATAATTTTAAAAAATTAACCCCAATGTTTATTTACAATATGAGAACAATCTATTTACATGAAACTAAGGAAAATATTATTAGTAATAAAACCCCCCACAATCACCTACTCTGGCAGTAATCCCATTTCTCTGGCCGAAATCAATGCGGGACTCTAATAGCATAAATCATTCATTCATCTCACGTACTCACACTAACACGCACTCATTCAAACACAACAACAAATACGAAAACACTCACGCGAAACGAAAGGCGTACCGCATCCACCGGAGAACTGACATCACTGACCACCTAAAGAGGGAGGGAATGGGAAATTAAACTTAAAGAAAATAGGGACAAAAAATAAAAGGGACCAATGAGCATACATACCCTAGCTAATTTAACTAAATAAAAGAAACTAAAACATCAACAAATGAACCTATACTAGTCTAGTTTCTGGATGGGTTGCACTAGTTCAACCCAGGAAAAGCAATATCCTAATGCCTAACCGGCATCAAAATGCCACTCAAGGTCAGCCCCTTTCACCCGTAGTGGTGAATCTAGCTTTCCTTGAAGTTGCGATGACATCTGAAAGGTCAAGTTCTTCATTTTGTGATGTGTACTACCACGGATTAGGCGATCATGGCTCTCCACAATTTCCTGTCCTTTGTAGCTATTAATAAATCTTGTGTTTTTATTATCTCTACTAAACCTAGTTCCATCATCCATTTATGCAAACTAACAAAGTACGCTACGCGTTGTTTTCTTCTATCCGTCTTGCCTTCAACCTGTCCTGTGAGTACCAGACTTTCCAAGCCCTCTTTCCTCATTATGTGTCCTAGAAATTTCAACATTTCTCTAAAACGTCGTCGTTGCTCTCATGTTCGGCCCATGTTATTCTCAGCATCCTTCTGTTGAACCACGCTCTTCTGTTCCTACAAGTCTTTTCTTCATCTGTGAGGAGATTGTCCAGCGTCCATTCATACAGGAGGACTGATATTACATAACAGTTCATTCATATTTTTTTTTCTTATATCACCAACGTTAACCAACATCGAGCCCTGTCAATAACTAGATGGGTGACCGCTTCGGAATACCAGCTATTGTAAGTTTGGATGTGCGGGTGGTGTAATGGATAATGGCTCAAGATTGTTAATTGGAGAACCAATTTAACTCGTTATATTATGTGCAAATACTCATGTGAAAGATTCGAAGCTACTTCTTCTCCCCCAGCTATAGGTTAATTAGTAAGAATTTTATTGCTAAACCATTATTATCTAAAAAAAAAAACGCTCATTTTCTTACAATCTAAAAATATTTTCTGACTTTAAATAACCTGCACAGGGTTGATAATACGTAAAAAATGAATGAATGAATCACTTGATTATTATCTGTCGCTTCTAATGTCTATGTCTACACTATACTTCTAACGACTTCGACTGAACTCTGAAATGTTATTCCGTAAAATATACCGTAGAAAATGAATTAACCAACCATTTTTTTTTTGTATTTGTAATTAAATTATTCTGTTTCTTAAAACTGTGGTTAGGTTTTGAAAGGCATCTTTCGCTATTCCGATGAACCTTCGGATTTCACTGTCGCATTTTCTTTTCTTTTTTTCTTTCTATTAAATCACTTCCCATATATTTAAATTGTTAATGTCTAGTTCATTCTGTGCCTACTACAACATATCTACTTACCAAGTTGCAGTAAATATTATACGATCCGACCTCATTCCAAGTACACAGTTTTATAGTTCCTTATCATAAACTGATATCAGTCATGCCATAATGGCGTCCTTCGATATGCATTTATTACAAGAATTTAGGATTTAGTATCTGGCAGGATAGAAATCCACTTAATACTCGGACGTAATCCGGTTGATTAAACAGCGAGTCCAGATAATCTTACGGTTATCGAAATTGTAATATCCTTAAAGGTCAGTACATATGTCCTCTGACTACATTTACCCAACGCTCAACAGTTTAGTAAAGACATTTTTTTTATAACATACAACGTGTGTTAGCACGTGCGATACCCTGTCTTCATCAGCCGCCGACCAGGGGTGATATCACGATTTCGGTGGCTATGGCGGGACCGCCACCCCTAGCGCCACCAGCAGCGTTTGCCACCAGGGTATGAATATAAGCTAATTTATCGTTCCTTTAAGTAAAATCTATCTGCAATGAAAGTTTCTTGAACGCGTTTGCTGTTATTGACGCGCTCGTAAAAATCGTTATAGACGACCACGCAAATATCTCACTTGCGCATGTTAGGTCGTGATGTGGCGCGCATTTTATTTGCTTGTTTTGATCTCGACCAATTCCAACTTGACGCCTGTTGAACAGTTTTTTGAAGGCTAAAATAACTATAATTAATGATGAGGTTTTTATCATAATTTTTTTGTTTATTTAGACATATTTCGTTTCCCATATGTTGTTATATTATATCGTAATATTCAATTGGCTTCTGTTTTCCTTTTTTTTTCTCTTCACGACCGTTAAAATAAGAAGCACGGATCAGTAAAATAAACTTCCGGTTATATACTTCCGGCTATGTCTTCCAAATTCAGCCATACTCTCGTCTCGTATTTCTATTGGTAGTGGAGTGACTGCAAAAGCGTCTCCTTTCCAAAATTTATAGACGAAGTACACGGATGCATACTGGGATTTCTTGCTAACCAATAAGCTAGGCCAATTCTCGTCTCATCTGACTCAATTCTCGTCTTAGAAGTTCACTTCTTCCCAATGATCTTATACTTTAAGCATCAGCTTAAGGTTAAGATTAGGACGGAAAAGTGGCGGCTCACTTCATCGGCAAAAGGTGGGTGAATCTTGCGCGTTTGTGTCGTGTGAAAGACAAGTTTTTTTTTTTTTTTACTTGCTGCTTGTGTATTTGGTGACAGCCTTTGTGCCTTCAGAGACGGCGTGTTTAGCCAATTCTCCAGGAAAAAGAAGATGGACAGCGGTCTGCACCTCACGGCTGGTGATGGTCGAACGTTTGCTGTAGTGGACGAGACGGCGGGCTTCAGCGGCAATTCTCTCAAACAGATCGTTGACAAAGCTGTTCATGATGGACATGGCTTTGCTGGAGATGCCAGTGTCAGGGTGGACTTGTTTCATGACTTTGTAGATCTAGATGGAATAGCTTTCTTTCCTCTTCCGCTTCTTCTTCTTGCTATCGGGACGGCTAGACTTGGCTTTACCGGCCTGGAGTGGCACTTTGATGCCAGTTAGCCATCAGGATATTGCTTTTTCTGGGTTAAACACGGGCAAACCATCCAAAAATTAGGTTAGCTTGGGTTTGTCTTTTTGAATTTTTAGTTTCCTTTTTCAATTAACTTAGCTAGGGTATGTATGCTCATTGGCCCCTTTTATTTCTGTCCCTATTTTTTTTTAAGTTTAATTCCCCATCCTCGTTAGGTGGTCAGTGATGTCAGTTCTCTGGTGGATGCGGGCGAATTTCGTTTCGTGTGTGATTTTTCGTATTTGGTGTGTCTGAATGAGTACGTGTCTGTGTGAGTGCTTGGGGTGAATGAATGTTTTTATTTTATTATAGTCCCGCATTGATTTCGTTCAGTTAACTGATGTTTCTGCCACATTTGGTGATTGTGTTTTTTTTTTTTATTACTAACATGATCTTGTTTAGTTTGTTGTAAATAGTTTTATTTCATATTGTAAATGCTCATTGAGGCGAGTTTTTAAAATTATTAAATTGTTGTTTTATTCCCCTCCCCCTCAACAGACGATAAATTATACATTTTCTGTTTTATTCAGGAACAAATATCCCTAGTTCTTGTCTTGTCTTGAAGCCAGAACGCCGCCATTAATCGCTTATTCTTCTCTTGTCTGTATTAAAACCATTCTTAGTTGGTGATTTTTTGTCTTTTACTGTTGCTATTCTTACATATATTGTCTTCTCAGTATTATTTCTCAGTTCTTTTCTTTTTCTTGTTATTATTTTTTTAAAACTTTGTCAATTCTGCTTGATAATTAGTTCAGCCAATTATATTTGATCATGTCACAATTTTCAACATGCTGCCATGTTGTTTTGCCTTTTTGTGTTTACGCGACGATTATTAGAGCCAATATCTATAAGTTTTCTGACCGCCTTAGATTAAGCAGTTTAATTATTTCTAGATTAGGTTATAAGCATTAGTCGACTGGCCCACCAGAGTACCGACAAATTTCTCAGTGGGCCCCATTCATCACTTTAGAAATAAAAGAAAAAGTATTGCATAGATGCAGGAAAGATTTAAATAAGTCTTCTTTGATACTATCATTTCTTTTGGTAGATGACAGATATCCTCAGTTTCATTGCTTTGGTTACATTTTGGAATTAAATGGGCCTTTTTGGCGGCAAATTTTCCCGGTAGAAATTTTCAACTGTCCGCCATTAGTTACAACTAAATTCTGTTCTTGCGAACCAATTATAGTGATGAATGTATCATTTAAATTCCTCCGCCTCCCCCTGTCTATTCTCCGATTCCTTCTATTCTTTTCATTCTCTTTTACTCCCAGTTGATCCTTGCGTCTTAGTGACATTATCGCCTTGCTTGTAGATGAATTGATTTTTTAATCACTTCACAAAGAAACTGCTCCTTAAATATATCATAACAGGTGATGTTTGGGTTGTTGTTTTTTTACGGCATATCAACTTCAATTGGGTTATTTAATGCCGATAAAATTTTTATTGTTGGTAATATTTTTTTCTTCAAATATCTATTTCTGGTAATTTTTCTGCAAATATGTATCGCTGATAATATTTGTTTAAAAAATGTATTGCTGGTAATAATTTTTACAAAATATTTCTGGTATTTTTACACTTTCATAGTGTTTTGATCCCAGTTTGGGGTTAACTATTTGCCCATAACTGGGACCCTAACTGGTGCTACAACCCCGGATAAGGGTGGACCTGGAACATAAGAAAATTAAGAGGTGGTTCCACGCTTCTCAAAACCTCCTGCTCAAAGACCTTGCTGTTGGACGTAGTTTATCGTCATACCCAGGACGCGGACATAGTTTATCGTCATACCCAGGACGCGGACATAGTTTATCGTCTTACCCAGGACGCGGACATAGTTTATCGTCATACCCAGGACGCGGACATAATTTATCGTCTTACCCAGGACGCGGATGTAGTTTATCCTCTTACCCAGGACGCGGACATAGTTTATCGTCATACCCAGGATGACATAACAGGTGATGATAAGTGGGTTACCATGGTAATAAAATAAAGTACATCACCTCTCCCTTCTCGCTTTTAACTATCCCTCGCAATAAAATAAACGTTTTTCAGAGCTTAAGTTGAATTAGTAAGATAGAGCTTCATAAGCTTCGGGTGACTGATCTACCGTAGAAAGAAATGGCAACCTACTACGGGGAAAAAAGCTGCCTCGTCAGTCATGTATCGAAAGGTACATGATCGACTAAGCGTGTATCACGCATGGCACATAACTGACTGACAATATTACAGTTAGAAACGTCAAAGTCAAACGCAAAAGGCAGGGGTAAATTTCTATAACTGACCCCAAAGGCTGGAAGACAGATATTGTTGTGTGTGGTAGTATTGTCAGGATATTATTCATTTAGAGTTCGTAAATAACCAGGGAATCTTAAATGCACCTTAATGTAATAGCTGCAACGTCTCCATTAAAATTTAGTAGAAAACTCTCTGCGCTTATCAATAGAGAAAATGCCGTTCACCTCTATCTCTATCTCTATCTCTATCTCTATCTCTATCTATAAAAGGCAGGATGTGTGTGCGTGCGTGTGTGTGTGTGTGTGTAACAATATTTATTCTGCAATTTATAACAGAAATGTGGCACAAGGCCGAAATAGGGGAATGGGGAGAGGACGGTCTTCTTCTGTCTTAGTTTTAACTTAGCTAGCCGCAGACACTGACCCAATCGTACGAATAATATTCCTTACACCAAAACAACGCATTTATACGTACCTTTCAAACTACAAACGCCATAATACCTCGTCGTCTCTATGAAAAAACTAACTAAACCCCATATATACAATGTGTGTGTGTGTAACGAATGCACAGCCGCAATTTTCGACGGATTTGCACCAAAATTTACATGCACATGCTCCAAGTTAGCCAGATTTTACGAGCTTATCATTGCGATTACCGTATTTGATGGCATATAAGGGGCACTGTTTTTTGGACCTTTTTTTAAGTAAAAATATCCTTTAAAATTCCCCTGCATGTTATATATCATATGTAGGCGATAGTTGGCCGAAATTAGATGATGTATTATTTGACGACGATGATAGTAATATTGAAAATGATTATCAGTGTTTTGATAACGAAGACGACGAATATTATGGCTTTAAAGACGAATCAAATTTTAATGGTAACGGTACTGTTTTGCTCAATTGTAATAATTGCTTGATTTTCTATTTTCTTTTCTTACCTTTGGATATAAGAAAGTTTTTATAAGCTCATGTTCTTTTTTTCCTATTATTTTTTGTTTAATTGTAATCATAGCTTGTTTAACCAAAATAATACCTCATAAATATAGCCTAGGCTGTTCCATTTACTAATAATTTTACTAATTTTACTAATAACTAATTTTTTCTTGATTTGCCCTGCTAAAATTGTGGTGCGTATTATACACCAGTGCGTCTTATATACCGTCGAATACTGTAATTTGCATTTAGGATTAATACAGGCTATCCAAATGTCGCCTAGGTATTTTAAAATGTTATAACATGTCAGATTTTTCATATTTTTTTTAAAAATTTATCTTATTTTATCAGAATTAGATTAACATGCAGAAATTACTCATGGGAAAATTCACATCTGAACAAAGAACCATAATTCTGTAATTTTATTTGGAATTTAAACAATTCATATAATTTCGTTAAATTCTGAACTTTTATGGCCATCACGCTCTCCTGATCTGAAGCTTTTCTGGGTTTTTTTTTGTTTTGTTTTTTTGTTTTTTTTAACGTTAAGATGCTTGTATCCATAATTAAACCCCCAAACAATTAATCAACTTAAGGATATCTGAGCAAAAATTTCAGGGCTGAAGCAAGAGTTATTAGCCAATGGTATGGAGAATGCTATCGAAAATGCGTCTGTAGAAATCGAAAACTGAATATGTCGTCTGACTTTTCTTAGTTAATTGAAGTTTAAATGATATTTCCTGTGTTTGAATTTTCATTCCGTATAAAAAATGTTTGATTTAATTAAAAAAAAAATGTTGAAATTATATACATTGGAATCTCGAGGTGACTTCTGGGATACGTTTTACTTCTTTCTTTATGTTTCTAGGCGAATTAAACACGCCTTGCTACGACTCACAAATTTTTTTTCTTAGAAAATGATGATTGATTTTAAATCCTTGTTACAATTTGTGGAAAAAATAATGCATTTCAGTATATCTCAAAGATCTTGCCGATATGACCTTCATCTTGTGACTTTCTCCTTTTATATTCTGGATAGGAGTCATTTAATTTAAATCAAAGCAGAAAAATCAGTGGGGGTTTTATACTCCCGGGGACTCCTTGAAATATACTTATCCAAGTATCCCAGGAGTCATTCTCTTGTCCAAATTTAAATCAAAAGGGAAAAATCCAGCGGTGGGGTTTGTGCAAAAACAGTTTGATCTGATCCCTTTGATATGTATTCGATACAATACTTGACTGAATGGATTGATGAGCAGATTTCTACATTGACTTGACTGTCGAATTCTGGCAGCAAATATGTATTGTATGCCACTACCCATTGACTGGTGATTTATTACTCAACTTGACATCCATATTTTCTCGTTTTAATCTTGCCGGTTTTAATCTTGTACGTTTAATTTTAGCTGTGTAATCGAAGACTATTACGTCTGCTACTATTAGGCGTAAACAAGTAACATCTTTATATAAAAAGTTGTAGCTTCTCTCTGTCTGTTATCGAACTCCTGCTGATGTTCAACTTCACGATACTGTCTCTCTGTGCCTTCTTTACCTGAGATGAAACAACTACATTGAATCAATAGCTACATCTACAGCAAGGAAAGTTGGTTCCCTGTGTCGCGCCAGAAGGTTTTTTTCTAGTCTGAGTCCCTTTTTCATATATACAAATCAACCATTCATCCTTGGATTTAATACTGTTGCCATATATGGTCTGATGCCTCTTCTATTCATCTCAAGGTTCTCGACAAAATTCAAAGGATATGTGTGGCTTCCCTCTGTCTAAGGTTCTCTCCTGGGTCCTACACTGTTTCTGATCTTCACCAACGAGATCCTGATGTCATCAGTTTTCTACGCAAACGACGCTACCATTTACTCCTGTGTCCGTAGTAAATCCGGCACTGCTGACAAAGTTAACCTGACCGTTGGTCTCGAAATGGACCCCCACTGTGGTTGGCTGGGGCAGGAAATGGCTTGTAAACTTTATTGCCTGCAAAACGAAACTGTTCCCATTTACTCACCTCCCTGCCAATTGTCAGCATGGCTCTTATTCAGCTTCACGAGGCCGTCTCTCTGCGCATTCTTGGTCGCACGTTTTTTACTGACCTGAGGTGGCACAAGCACATTGAATCAATAGCTTCATCTACCGCAAGGAAAGTTCGTTGTCTGTGTCGCGCCAGAAGGTTTTTCTCGTCCGAGTCCATCCTTCACATCTAAAAATCTACTATTTGTCCTTGCATCGAATACTGTTGCCATATACGGTCTGATATCTCCGCTATTCATCTCGGGGTTTTCGACAAAATCCAAAGACGGACACCAGCGTTCGTATGAAAGGAACCCGTTTAGGACGACCTTCATTTCACGGTTTGACATGAATGATTGGGTTCAGTCATTCAATACTCCTGTAAAATCGTATCCCTGAACCTTAAGAAGAAGGCCGGCATGCTAAACCCTATCAAACGCCTTAGAGTTCACCGTTATTATCAATAGCTTAATTACAAATTCACTTATGATCATAAGAACGTCAGCGGTAGACCGGGTAAAATTTGACATTTTTTTTTTTACCGGCTGATTTGTGTGTCGCAACATTTTTGAACCCTTCGCGATGGCCGAACTCCCAAGTGTGTGCCTGTCTACTTTGTTTACAAGGTCCTCTGTTTCTGTCAGGAAAAATATCAGAGTTAATTGCCAATAGCTTTGATTGACTTTGTCATTGTCGACTTATTACGGCAGACGTGCAATCCCCGGAGAAGTACAGAGTTATGTCGGATCTCAGCTTACAATAGAATTTATTTCACGACGACAGAGTATCATCCCCAGATAATTGCGAATTGGAAAAATAATCAAACGTGCCGAACAGGGAAGAGGTAGCATAATGGTTATCAGCTTCGAAAACGGAAATTCAAATCCCAGCCTCATTGTTTTTTTATTTGGGAAAAACATGAAGCTAATACTTCTCCCCTCACATATAGGTTAAACAGTTTAGACTGGGCTTTCTAGCATTGTTTGCAAACTAGTCTAGTACAAGGATTACTCTATATTCAGTAGAGAATGCCACGTGAATCGACTTCAATATGTTCCCCTAGAACACATGAAAATACCTAAATAATAAAAAAAAGAATCTGTGGCGAGCCATAATTGGTAATATCTTGAAACCACATCGCATTTAAAAGACAGTGGGATATAACTTCATTATATTTCCTGAAAAAAATATTATGATACTTCACAAATAACAAAGAAATTAAGCTGTGGAGAGACATGATCTTCTATATCCTTAAGAGATGATCGTTAAAAGGTAACGGAAAACAACGGTACTATCTTACCAAAAAAGAAACTAAGTAGGTTATTCGCTGTTTTTCTATGCTCATCTTGGTTTCAGTATATTATGAGAGTGTTAAATTCTCCATACCCTCTTTCCTCATTTTCTTATTTTATGTGTCAGGATTCTCCAGGACATGGTAACTCCCAACTCTCCACAGCTAACTGTTTCTTGTTACTGTAAGTACAATCTGACGTTTTAGACATCACTCTTTATTTTTGTTTTTCTATATGTTCATACAAACTCCTAAAGCAGGTCACTCACTGTTTCCTGTTAACTCCCTTGTCTTCTGCATGTCTTGTGAGTGTTCTATTCTACAAACCCTCTTTCCTCGTTCTCCTTTTATGAATCATGAACCTACAGGATGATAGTAAAGTTAATAGTAATATTAACCGTTTCCTTATAAGGAAACATTCGGCCTTCATTGAAAGAGCCAGCACTGGTGTCGATTGAAATTTATAAAATCCTTCTCTTCAGAGAAACAAGTTATCGGACTTGCAATAACGATGGGAGTTTCCTTCCTAACCTTTTGTTTGCAGTAGTGTGAAAGGACAACATCTTGATTATCTTCATTATTTTCACTTACAGTTACATGTGATGTCCATTTTAGCTGTTGCTGCCAATGATAGTTCTCAAGTGCCGAGGTTTCTGTTATTTGGTGCAGTTCTTTGCTTAAGATTATGTACCGCCAGTCCACAATGTTCAAAGAAGGATCCACAGGCTTCTGTGGATCAAAACTCATTTCTAAACATTGATCTTAAAAAGTGATTGTATGCAGCAGACAGTTTAGATTTTTTTAAACCATTTCACAAAACAAGGCAATAATGTCACTACGACGCAAGGAGGTTACTGAATGTTAGACAATATGAAAAAAGAATACCATTACGGAAAGAGAAATCTAAAAGAACAAGATTTACGAAGAAATATCTTCGTAATTCTTGTTCCTTTAGATTGACATTGCGTTTAAATTTTTGAAGGTCAAAGTTGACTGGGAAGGAAAAGCCGAAGGAGAGTTCCACAAGCAATATTACTGCCACATGTGGTTTCCTGCCAGATATTTAGAGATTCTTTATAAAATACAAAAAAAAAAAAGAATCTGAAATGTCATTGGTCCTGACCTGGCATATATGCGATAGAAGAAAGTGTTAACATAGAACTTTCGGTTACGTCTAACTATTCCAACTGTAAAATAATAAGACCTTGCTGACAACATCTGGTACTGCGCTTAATTCCACAAAGTATAGGTACGATAGTGGAAAGTGATATTTATTCCGCATTATTTACAGAAATGTGGCACGAGGCCAAAATAGGTAATGGGGCAAAAGAATGGTTTTCTTCTCTCTGAACATTAAACATAGCTAACCAAGATCATTAAATTAAAAGTATTCCAAAATTCGCTTGAAGATGAAACAGAACTAATGCTTTTAATTTAATTATATAATTAAATTTGAAGTTTTTAGCTTCGGTTTTTGAAACATGGTAATTCCTGTGTAGCAAAGAAACCATATTTTAAACCAGTTAATATATATATATATATATATATATATATAATTATTTATTTAAAAATATGACTCCATCGCTACATAAGAGTTCTCATGTTTCAAAACAAGAGCCGAAAACTTCAATATAATTATTAAAATTAAATTGAATTAAAGTACCAGCTCTGTTCCATCTTCAAGCGAATTTTTTTTGAATAACTAATTCTTGAAATTTACGCGTTTTTATAAGCATATTCATTATTAAAATTAAAATTACTATGGTAACGGCTAGAGCAATTGTTTAAAGAAAAGGGGCGTAAGGGTTAATAATTTGTATCAATATCTCAGTTACATTCAAAGAGATCAAGTTAGGGTAAGGTTTGGGGTGTCTAAATTTAAAGCGGAAGATGATGTGGAATCTTCCACAACAAACCAGCCTTATCTATTTTTAGGAAATGCACTCTTCCTATCTGGTAAGTAAAATTCTACTTTCATACAATATAACAAGTATTCATTGGTCAATCACCTCCAATCTAGCTTGCTGATTGGTCAGTTCCAACGAAACAAACCGCCTGCGCGCGACCAATCTGTTTTCCCGCTCATATGTTGGGAGCCACTCAGCGATTATATAAACCGAACACGTGTGAACTTTTCGAGTAGTAATTACCAAGAGCCAAGATGTAACCTTCAGGAACTCCCGTCTTAGTCATTGCTGACCAGACGTTAAAGATAATTACCAACATTCACGAACTCTGAAATCACTCCTGAACTTTTACCAACTTTGCAAACTCACAATTCCAAACTTTCTTAATATGAACTCCGGTACAACTAATACCTAATCAAAGGGACACGACTCTGTCCTACCTTTTCAGTTCCCATTCATGTACATGAAACATTAATAAATCTAAATGTTATGTTTTGGAATCATTCAGTTCAGTTTTGTATTTTATTCTATGTGCTATTTACGTCAAGTATAAATTGCATTGCTTTCACGCATTGTCCTTAATCTCATCTTTCCTAGCCCTAGTTAAATATTGGTAACTCAATCACTACAACGATGATAATACAACAGCTACATATTAAATGATCCCGTCGGAAATAAACAACAATGGTACCCCTATCACTACAATGACATCGTTACGTCTGGTTAAGTGTCACTGGAGATTTATTTATTTTTTTATTTTATTTTCTTTCCTGAAAGGGTTTTGTGTATATTAAAAAAAATTATTAAAATAATTAGCTAACATTTATTTTTTTTGTTTTATATATATATATATATATATATATATATATATATATATATATATATATATATATATATATATATATACGGGGGTGGAGGAGGAGATCACAAAAGAGAAACAATATATAATAAAAAGATATTAAGTGATCGAAAGGCAACATTAGAATCTGAAGAAATATGAACTGACGTCAACAAACAATCAAAGAGGCAAGTGGCGTCATAAGAACAAGAAAAAAATCATGAGAATTAGATAGATTCACATATAGATAGATATTGATCAGTTATAGATAGATTCACATATAGATAGATATTGATCAGTTATAGATAGATAGATTCACATATTGATAGATAGATTCACATATAGATATTGGTTAGTTATAGATGGATGGATAGATAGATTCACATATAGATAGATATTGATCACTTATAGATAGATAGATTCACATATAGATAGATATTGATCAGTTATAGATAGATAGATTCACATATAGATAGATTCACGTATATAGATAGATTCACATATAGATAGATATTGGTTAGTTATAGATGGATAGATAGATAAATTCACATATAGATAGATATTGATCAGTTATAGATAGATAGATTCACATATTGATAGATAGATTCACATATAGATAGATATTGGTTAGTTATAGATGGATGGATAGATAGATTCACATATAGATAGATATTGATCAGTTATAGATAGATATATTCACATATAGATAGATATTGATCAGTTATAGATAGATAGATTCAAATATTGATAGATAGATTCACATATAGATAGATATTGATCAGTTATAGATAGATAGATTCACATATTGATAGATAGATTCACATACAGATAGATATTGGTTAGTTATAGATGGATGGATAGATAGATTCACATATAGATAGATATTGATCAGTTATAGATAGATAGATTCACATATAGATAGATATTGATCAGCTATAGATAGATTCACATATAGATAGATATTGATCAGTTATTGATAGATAGATAGATTCACATATAGATAGATAGATTCACGTATATAGATAGATTCACATATAGATAGATATTGGTTAGTTATAGATGGATAGATAGATAAATTCACATATAGATAGATATTGATAGGTTATAGATAGATAGATTCCTATATAGATAGATATTGATCAGTTATAGATGGATAGATTCACATATAGATAGATATTGATCAGTTATAGATAGATAGATAGATTCACATATTGATAGATAGATTCACCTATAGATAGATATTGGTTAGTTATAGATGGATAGATAGATAGATTCACATATAGATAGATATTGATCAGTTATAGATAGATAGATTCACATATAGATAGATATTGATCAGCTACAGATAGATTCACATATAGATAGATATTGATCAGTTATAGATAGATAGATAGATTCACATATAGATAGATAGATTCACATATAGATAGATATTGGTTAGTTATAGATGGATAGATAGATAGATTCACATATAGATAGATATTGATCATTTATAGATAGATTCACATATAGATAGATATTGATCAGCTATAGATAGATAGATAGATAGATTTATATATAGATAGATATTGATCAGTTATAGATAGATAGATAGATTCAGATAGATAGATTCACATATAGATAGATATTGGTTAGTTATAGATGGATAGATAGATAGATTCACATATAGATAGATATTGATCAGTTATAGATAGATAGATTCACATATCGATCAGCTATAGATGGATAGATAGATTCACATATAGATAGATATTGATCAGTTATACATAGATAGATAGATTCACATATCGATCAGCTATAGATGGATAGATAGATTCACATATAGATAGATATTGATCAGTTATACATAGATAGATAGATTCACATATAGATAGATATTGTTCAATTATAGATAGTTTCACATATAGATAGATATTGATCAGTTATAGATAGATAGATTCACATATAGATAGATAGATTCACATATAGATAGATATTGATTAGTTATAGATAGATAGATAGATTCACATATAGATAGACAGATTCACATATAGATAGATATTGATTAGTTCTAGATAGATAGATAGATAGATAGATAGATAAATTGATCAGTTATTTTAGATAATAGAATTCAAATAAAGACAGATTCACATATATATATTTTTTTTAGTTATAGATAGATAGATAGTTTTATAGATAGATATTGACAGATTCATTATAGATAGATAGATAGATTCATTTATAGATAGACAGATTCACATATAGATAGATATTGATTAGTTATAGATAGATAGATTTTAGATAGATAGATAGATAGATAGATAAATATTGATCTAGTTATAGATAGATAGATAGATTCACATATAGATAGACAGAATGACAGATTCACATATAGATAGATATTGATTAGTTCTAGATAGATAGATAGATTCACATATAGATAGACAGATTCACATATAGATAGATATTTTATTAGTTCTAGATAGATAGATAGATAGATAGATAGATAGATATTGAAATGTTATCGATAGATAGATAGATTTCATTTAGATAGACAGATTCACATACAGATAGATATTGATTAGTTCTAGATAGATAAATAGATTCACATATAGATAGACAGATTCACATATAGATAGATATTGACTAGTTCTAGATAGATAGATAGATTTATAGATAGATAGATATTGATCAGTTATCGATAGATAGATAGATTCACATATAGATAGAAAGATTCACATATAGATAGATATTGATTAGTTCTAGATAGATAGATAGATTCACATATAGATAGACAAATTCAAATATAGATAGATATTGATTAGTTCTAAATAGATAGATAGATAGATAGATAGATAGATAGATATTGATCATTTATCGATAGATAGATAGATTCACATATAGATTAAGACAGATTCACATATAGATAGATATTGATTAGTTCTAGATAGATTTATAGATTCATATAGATAAACAGATTCACATATAGATAGATATTGATTAGTTCTAGATAGATAGATAGATAGATAGATAGATAGATATTGATCAGTTATCGATAGATAGATAGATTTCACATATAGATAGACAGATTCACATATAGATAGATTGATTAGTTCTAGATAGATAGATAGATAGATAGATATGAACAGATTGATCAGATAGATAGATAATAGATAGATATTGATGAACAGACTTAGATAGATAGATAGATAGATAGATAGATAGAACCCGATAGATAGATATTGATCATTTAAGTTATCGATAGATAGATAGATTCATAGATAGATAGACAGATTTACATATAGATAGATATTGATTAGTTCTAGATAGATAGATAGATTCAGATATAGATAGACAGATTCACATATAGATAGATATTGATTAGTTCTAGATAGATAGATAGATAGATATAGATAGATATTGATCAATTATCGATAGATAGATGGAGATTCATGATATAGATGATAGACAGATTCACATATATATATATTGATTAGTTCTAGATAGATAGATAGATAGATAGATAGATATAGATGATCAGTTATCGATAGATAGATAGATTCACATATAGATAGACAGATTCACATATAGATAGATATTGATTAGTTATAGATAGATAGATAGATAGATAGATAGATAGATAGATAGATATTGATCAGTTATAGATAGATAGATAGATTCATTATATAGATAGACAGATTCAATAGATAGATAGATATT
This sequence comes from Acanthosepion pharaonis, assembly GCA_903632075.3. NCBI lineage: Eukaryota > Metazoa > Mollusca > Cephalopoda > Sepiida > Sepiidae > Acanthosepion > Acanthosepion pharaonis. Next base: position 964,574 of record CAHIKZ030000700.1, on the reverse strand, counting down.
GATCAGTTATCGATAGATAGATAGATTCACATATAGATAGACAGATTCACATATAGATAGATATTGATTAGTTCTAGATAGATAGATAGATAGATAGATAGATATTGATCAGTTATCGATAGATAGATAGATTCACATATAGATAGACAGATTCACATATAGATAGATATTGATTAGTTCTAGATAGATAGATAGATAGATAGATATGAACAGACTGAGATAGATAGATAAATAGATAGATAGATGTGAACAGACTTAGATAGATAGATAGATAGATAGATAGATAGATAGATAGATAGATATTGATCAGTTATAGATAGATAGATAGATTCACATATAGATAGACAGATTCACATATAGATAGATATTGATTAGTTCTAGATAGATAGATAGATTCACATATAGATAGACAGATTCACATATAGATAGATATTGATTAGTTCTAGATAGATAGATAGATAGATAGATAGATAGATATTGATCAGTTATCGATAGATAGATAGATTCACATATAGATAGACAGATTCACATATAGATAGATATTGATTAGTTCTAGATAGATAGATAGATATGAACAGACTGAGATAGATAGATAAATAGATAGATAGATGTGAACAGACTTAGATAGATAGATAGATAGATAGATAGATAGATAGATAGATATCGATCAGTTATCGATAGATAGCTATATACAGGCTGATATATACTCAGCTTAGCTTTTGGAAAGAATCTTTGGTTATCGCAATGCGCCTTCAGAGTTCAATGTCGCACTTTCCGTCCTCCGATAAAACACTTCCCACACATCTAAATTTTGGTACTTCTTTGATTTTGCCATCTCTAATTTGTAATTTTCATGTTGGGTTACCCCTTTTGCTGATAACCTTTCATTATGTTGCATCAATTAAAGGAGAAGCCGAAAACCAGTTTATATGTAGTTCATCACATCGACTCGATTTTGTATTCACTTGTTTTTTGGTTTTTTTTTTCCCCCAGTCAGTTTTCGTTTTTGATTTTAATCAAAGAAAGCTTTCTTAACGTCGTTTTGACCATTTCTTTGTCGATGTTTTTTTTTTTTTTTTATCTTAACGATGTTAAGAAGTGAGGTCGATTGATTAATGGCCGGGTCGATACGGCATCAAAAATCAATTTGTAAACCGAATAAAGAGACGACAGAAAGAAAGGAAAGTAACAGAATTCGACACATTTTGTCCCGTCCCCTCAGACACTTAACTCCTGTCAGTATTCCTCGTGTTTCGATTACATCGTCCCTTGCCCAGCGCGACGGAATTCTGTCTGTGTTGGCTTAATCAACATCCGTAGTAACTTCACTCACCCTTTCTCTACCCTTCTCTCTCTCTCTCTCTCTCTCTCTATATATATATATATATATATATATATATATATATATATATATATATATATATTTGACCACTCTCTGTATATATCTATGCTTTTATCGCTACAGTTTTTCGAATCTCGGCCTTTATTTTCTCTTATTTTCTCCAGGTTTATTTCTTCGCAGAGACTTGATAATCAATCTCACTGGTGGTAATGACAGGCACAATTTAAACTGGAGGGGGGCTTTTTTTAACTCATAAGGAGATATAGTGGGAGAGTGATTCTAGATTCCTGCTTTTGATAGAAAATCAATATTATTATTATTATTATTATTATTGTTGTTGTTATTTTCTTTGATTTATATATGTATACACATTTCTTTCCGGCTCCCAACCAGAAACCTAAAGTCAGAAATGGATTCATGAAATTTTCCACTGAAATATTTTGTAAAAGCAAAAAAAAAAAAAATATATATATTTAATAAACAAACAACGTAAGATCATACACGTTTTGAATAGATAAAGCCCTGATTATGGTTACAAAATAATACCTATCACACACATTTTGCATAGATAAAGGTATTCGTAATGTGGGAGTTGTATTTATGAGTACAATTTTTATATTTCTTTAAGGCATTGGCTGACAGGAATCCCTAAATGAGTCTATAGGAATCTTTTCTAATTAATCCTAGTGCTCTAACAACTGGGAATATTGATGTCCTCATGTGCCATATTTTTTAGATTTCCATTCCAGTATCCTTGTATTTTGATAAAAGTTTGATTAAATTCTTCTTCTTCTTCTTCTTCTTCTTCTTCTTCTTCTTCTTCTTCTTCTTCTTCCCCCTCCTCCTCTTCTTCCTCCTCCTCCTCTTCTTCTTCTATTACTCTCCGTTTTCCTATGTCCCTGTTTTATGTCACGAGCATCTTTCTTCTTCTTCTTCTTCTAATTATTATCATTATTATTATTATTATTACATTTCGATTTCTGTTATTGTCACACTGGCTACCAAGTCTGGAGGAAGACCTAAGGTAGGTACTGGTATGTTGCTGGTTGGATGGTTGGTTGGTTTGGTTTTATGGCATATCAACCACTGTAGGTCATTTAATGCCAAATTAAGTTTATATATATATATATATATATATATATATATATATATACACACAATTAAACGTATAGCTGGCAACATTATTTTTTTCCAAAAAACGTATAGCTGGCAACATTATTGTTTCAAAAAGGTATAGCTGGCAACATTATTTTTTCCAAAAAAAAAAAAAAACGTATAGCTGGCAACATTATTGTTTCAAAAACTTATAGCTGGCAACATTATTTTTTTCCAAAAAACGTATAGCTGGCAACATTATTGTTTCACCCAAAAAAACGTATAGCTGGCAACATTATTTTTTCCAAAAAAACGTATAGCTGGCAACATTATTTTTTTCCAAAAAACGTATATGTGGCAACATTATTGTTTCAAAAAGGTATAGCTGGCAACATTATTTTTCCCCCAAAAAAAACGTGTTGCTGTCAACATTATTGTTTCAAAAACGTATAGCTGGCAACATTATTTTTTCCAAAAAAAAAAAAAACGTATAGCTGGCCACATTATTTTTCTGAAAACACCATCTGAGGCCTTCCTTGCTGTTGGACGTAGTTTATCGTCATACCCAGGACGCGGACGTAGTTTATCGTCATACCCAGGACGCAGATGTAGTTTAACGTCATACCCAGGACGCGGATGTAGTTTAACGCCATACCCAGAACGAGGATGTAGTTTATTGTCATACCCAGGACGTGGGTAAGATCTGGAAAAACTAGGAGTTCACTATTTGCCCGTAGCTGGGACCCTAATAGGTGCTACCACCCCGGGTCAAGGTGGACCTGGGAACACCAGCAATTAAGAGGTGGTTCCACGCTCCTCAAAACCTCCTGATCTGAGGCCTTGCTGCTGGATGTAGTTTATCGTCTTACCCAGGACGCGGATGTAGTTTAACATCTTATCTAGGACGGTGGTATGTTGTCATGGCTATATTTCATGATTTGATTTTCTACCTCCCATAACATGACAAAGTCCTTCTCAGTGTGTGGGCTGTACTTATCAAGACAATTTTTTTGTATTTCTCTTAAGCTGGGATTTCCAGTGATTTTTTCAATATGCTGTTGTGTTCCTTTTTTATCATTTCAAGCACACCTACTATAACTCTTTTCAAATTCCACATTTTTTCTATTCCGATTTTAAGATCTTTGTACGTCGATAGTTTTTCAAATTTCTTTGGTTGATATCTTGCAGTCCGTTAGCAGGCAAATTTTTCCTTTTCGGTTTTTGACACTTATGTCTGGCCTATTTAGTTCAATCTTCCCGTCTATAAAGATGGTGTAGTCCCATAGGATTATGATGTCTTCTATTTCTGTGACCGGTGTTGAGTGATGTTCATACCAGCGCTTGTTAACATCTTTTCCAAAGTGTTTGCCCATTGTCCAGTGTAAATATTGAAGGAGGAATAACTATAACAGAGGTTGGAAATGAAATGGTAATCTTTATAACAGCAACCAAATCCAATACTCACCAGCGGCGTGAAGTAGGTAAACCACTGCAAGTGGGGGGACCACTTAAACAGCATATTACCCTCACTTACATTATTACGTATTTATGAGGATTGGGACATACCCATTAGTGTTCATAGGTACGCTATATCTATCTATCTATCTATCTATCTATCTATCTATCTATCTATCTATCTATCTATCTATTTCAGACTCTTTTAGTTCTATCTATCTATCTATCTATCTATCTATCTATCTATCTATCTTCTATCTATCTATTTCAGACTCTTTTAGTTCTATCTATCTATCTATCTATCTATCTATCTATCTATCTATCTATCTATCTATCTATCTAAGTCACTTTAATATCTATCTATTTATCTATCTAGTAAGCAAGAAATAGACCAGTCTAATATTTTACCATTTTTTAAAACTTTTTTAAATTTATTACTTTCTTAACATAAGATATGCAGACGTCTTTTTTAATTTCTTACATTGACATTGCCGATGGCAGACAGGAAAAAATAGCGTTACACTGACAAAGTTCTTCTTAGTGTGGGCTGTACTTATCAAGATAGTTTTTAGTATTTCTCTTAAGATGGGATTTTTCGGGATTTTTTTCAATGTATCGTTGTGTCCCTTTTTTTATCATTCCAAGCGCACCTACTATGAATAATAGAATTCTTGTTTTCAATTTACACATTTTTTTTTCTCTTTCGATTTCCAAGTCTTTATACATTGATATTTTTTCAAATTCTTTGGTTATGTCAATTAGTAGGCAAGTTTGTTTTTTTTTCTTTTCGGTTTTTGACAATTGTGTCAGCGTATTAACTTCAATGTTCCTGTCTATGAAGATGGTGTAACACTATAGAATTGTGATGTCTTCTATTTCTGTGACCGGTGTTGAGTGATGTTCCTACCAGTGCTTGTTAACATCTTTTCCAAAGTGTTTGCCCATTGTCCAGTGTAAATATTGCCCCTCTTTATCGTGACGATTTTTATATTTATTTAGAACAAGTACAGAACATCCTGGGATTAGATGGTCTCTAGTTTCCTGATATTTGTCAAAGAAGCCGCATTTTGGATCCACACTATTGTCTCTGATATTTGCCTGAAAACTTCTAGCGAAAAGACTCTACGCTGTCTTCCGTTACAGCCTTTAATCCAAATGATCGTAACCGCCGATGAGTGTTAACTTTTCAACATCTGTTTTATTATCACGTTCTGGATATTGGCCCTGTAGGGACTCATGGTCGAGTAATGGATAGCAGCTAGGATTGGAAAATCGGAAAGCCGAGTTCAAATTCCAGTCGAATCCATTGTATTCATTTACGTGCTAATATCCTTGAGAAAGGTATGAATCCTCTTCTTTGCCCCGCCACCAGCTATGGGTAAATAGCAGAATAGACGTGTTTTACAGCCTTGGATGGTAACTGGTGTATCGCAGAAATGGCAACCTACTGCGAGAAAAAATCGGCCTCGTCAGTCATGTATTGAAAGACACATGATCGCCTAACTAGGAGGAACGGCTAAAGAATCGGAGAGCTGAGTTCAAATTCAAGTCGAATCCATTGCATTCATTTACGTGCTAATACTCTTGAGAAAGGCATGAATCCTCTTCTTCTCCCTCCCCACCCCCAGCTATGGATAAATAGGAGGACAGACCAGGTTCTATAGCCTTTGATGGCAAATGGTCTGCTGCAGAAATGGCAAGCTACTGCGGGAAAAAATCTGCCTCGACAGTCATGTATCGAAAGAAACATGATCGCCTAAGTGTGTATTACGCATGGCACATAACTGACTTAAGGGTTTGTCTTGCCAGAGATGTTTCCTCTGTTCAAGAGCTTTCTTATTCATAATTTTTACTGCAACAGTTGGTTCTTGGGTTCTGTTTTAGTTTTCTACAGAATCTACTAGATGCAAATCTCGTTTGTATTTACAACCTTCTTTCATGGTTGAATATTTTTCTTTCTGTTTTCGTGTTGTTTAAATAATTGTATCATACAGTCTTTTGTTGTTTCCATGTATGTTAGTAAGCCAACGGTTGTATTCTTGTATGACAATTCTAGCTGAATAAGACCTCTTCCACCTTCTTTACAGGGTATGTGTAGACCGTTTGCATCAACCTTTGGATAATGCATAAAACTTCTTAGAAAGAAGTTTTCTTTTCTTAGAATCCATTCATCTGATATCATTTAGAGTCCAGCACAAGATATTGAAACTATATTGAACCACTGGGATGGTAAGTCTATTAATTGCTATAATTCTGTTCTGGGAATTCAATTCAGTTCTTAATATCAGTCGCAATCTTCTATAGTCTCTTCACACTATTTCTTTCCTTTTTTTATGATGAATTCCTTCAATCTCATTTGAACCGCAGTACTTATAATTTTCTTCTTAATAGTTAATGATTTTTTTGTTAGGTTTTGGCGTTCTGTATACGAGCTATTATATTCTAAAACTTTATTATAATATGCTATTATTGTGTCGTATTACATCAGATTATATTCTTGTATACTTTAATATTTCAAAATCTTGAATACCTCACACAGTTGCAGTTTTATTTTTATTATTATTATTATTATTTTCTTTGATTTCTGGCGTTTACACATTTCTTTCCGGGTCACGCCCAGGGACCTAAGGTTAGAAATGGCGTCATGACACTTTCCACTGACAAAAAAAATAAAAAAAAAAAAAAAAAATTACATAGATAAAGCCCTTCGTAAGGTGTGGGCTGTACTTGTCAGAACAATTTTCTGTATCTCCTTGAGGCATGGACTTCCAGGAATCCGTTCAATTAGTCTACTGCGATCTTTTCCAACCAGTCCTAGGCCTCAACTACAACAGGGATTGTTGATGTTCCCATATGCCACATTTTCGAGATTTCTATTTCAAGGTCCTTGTATTTTGACAGCTTTTTGAATATCTTCAAAGATACATTGCAGTCAGCAGGGACTGCCATATCAATAAGGAGGCACCGTTTTTGTTTGTGGTCTTTAATAACAATATCTGGCCGGTTGGCCTTGATTGTTCTGTCAGTGTGTATTGTGTAATCCCATAGAATCCTATCTCCGTAACCGGGTCTGGGTGGTGTTCATACCAGTTTCTTCCAGTTTCCTTCCCGTAGAAGTTGCAGATTTTCCAGTGCAGATATTGGCCCACTCTGTCATGTCGGGTTTTATATTCAGTGGGTGCCAACATCGTGCAACCTGATACAAGATGATCAATCGTTTCTGGATATTTATCACAGAGTCTGCATTTTGAGCTGACACAATATTTTAGTATTGCCTAAGTTGACATAATTGATATTTTCTTTTCTCTCTCACAATTTTCAGAAAAAAGGTAACCTTCTTTATTATTATTATTATTATTATTATTATTATTATTATTATTTATTCTTTCACGGTTGAATATTCTTTTTTCTTTCTGTTTTCGTGTTGTTTAACTAATTGTATCATCCAGTCTTTTGTTGTTTCTATGTATGTCAGTAAGCCAACGGTTGTTTTCTTGTATGACAATTCTAGCTGAATAAGATTTCTTCCATCTTCTTTACAGGGAATCTATAGACTGTCTTCAATCAGCCTTTGGATGATGCTTGTTATGATTAGTAAGAAGCTTTCTTATCTTAGAATCCATTCGTCTGATACCATTTAGAGTTCAGTTCAAGATTTTGAAACTATGTTCATATTAATATACAAAAGATCTGCGGTCCTTATGACACTAGTACAGCCTTCAGGAGTGATTCAACATTAGGTAGATATCTCTTCTGAGTATGACCACCCATAGAGGAGAACATGACTAAGAACTGTGTATACTCCATCCCGTACAGGTGTAGTAAGAAATATAAAGGAGAAACATACCGACTCATTAAGATAAGACAGCAGAAACATTGTAAGACTGTAACAGGAGGTGAAATGGAAAAAAAACAGGTATGCCTGACTACATATGGAGAGAAAAGAGAGATCACCACCCTCTATGATATGGAGTTAAAAACAAGAACATCACTGGAAAATACGAAAACTTAAAGAATCTGCGCATATGCTTCACTACAAAAATCTCTTAAGCCGGGCAAGAATATATATATATATATATGAATGGAAACAGAGAGCTAGAGTAAAAAAATCAATAGCAGCAAATTGTAATATGAGCTCTGGTAAGAAAATGTTACGGAGACATTAGGTTTATAAGTCCCCGAAATTCATTCACTAGTGTCTCCTGTGGATAAAAGTGTTGGTTGATTAATCCAAAAAGTAAAGAAAGACGCAAAAAGGAAAAAAAAGAAAGAAAACTGTCGCAGATCCTAATCAAGAACCAACAACACTTCCCACCTAACAGACAGTTATTACAAACCTACAGCAAACTATATCAGATCTGTGTGCTTTAGTACTGTTAACGTAGCAACAGTTTTGATCAGACCATATATATATATATATATATATATATATATATATATATATATATAAAATATATTGAACAAAAAAATTAAAAAAATTAAAATCTTCAGACACACTGGGTTGTAGATTAATATTCTTTCGTTTCTTCTATTATTATTTCATTTAGATTCCTCGACTAGTTTCGACCAAAATGGCCATCATCAGGAGAAGAAGTATTTCTGCTTGCTGGTAGCAGTAAACTACAGAAATGTATCTTTTGCTGGGGAAAATGAACTTTTGTCTGTAGTTTTCATTTGTTTTTTTATTTTTTTATCTTTTTAACATGAATCTTTTAACATTCCTTGTGTTGGCCACACAGTCTCTTTTAAGTTGTTATTTGAGATAAGAGCTGGATAGATGCATGTTACTCTGAATTCTCTGGTCAGTTTGACAGTTTTATTGGACCTGGTGAGGGAATGTGTCTCTGTTTAGTGTTTGTGTGTGTGTTATTTGGTTCTTAGGGAGTGAGTGAGTATGATATGTGTAAGCGTGTGTATTGCTGTGGGTGGGTGTTATCATTTGGCTCATTAGGGAGGGAGTGAGTATGATGTGTGTAAGTGTGTATATTCGTGTATATATATATATATATATATATATATATATATATAGGTAGGTAGATAAAAGATATATATATATATATATATATTTTGAAAATATATTTCAATTGAGGTAATGACAAGTAGATAAAACAATAATTGTATATATATATATATATTGACATTTTGTTTACTTGAAAAACAATATTTTAATTGAGCATTCTGTTGAATGACAATAGCTAATTCTACAAACAACAGTTTCCACCTGAATTGATGTCTAGTCGCATGAATGGAGCACAGTACTGTCTCATGAATGATTGATAGATTGAATGTATTAGATGAAAGAATGACACTATACACAGATAAAAAGATATACATAGATAGATAGATTTAGATACTGAAGAGAATCATAGATAGATGCCGAATGAAGATAGATAGATACAGAATGAGATAGATAGATAGATAGATAGATTTAGATAGATACTGAAGAGAATGAGATAGATAGATAGATAGATAGATAGATGTCTAGTCGATAGATAGATAGATAGATAGATAGATAGATAGATAGATAGATATGGATAGAAAAAAGAATGAATAGATAAAAGAATGAGATAGATTGATAGATAGATAGACACAAGAGAATGACACACACACATAGATAGATAGATAGATAGATAGATGAATGAAAAAGAATGAGATAGATAGATGAAAGAATGACAGATATATACATAGATAAATAGATAGATAGATAGATAGATAGATAGATAAAAGAATAGATAGATAGATAGATAGATAGATACTGAAGAGAATGAGATAGATAGATAGATAGATAGATAGATAGATAGATAGAAAAAGAATGAGATAGATAAAATAGAATGAGATAGATAGATAGGATAGATAGATACTGAAGAGAATGAATAGATAGATAGATAGATAGATAGATGATAGATAGATAGAAAAAGATGATAGATAGATAGATAATGATAGATAGATAGATGAGATATAGATAGATAGATAGATAGATAGAAGATAGATAGATAGATACTGAAGAGAATGAGATAAAAAGAATGATAGATAGATAGATAGATGATAGATAGAAAAGAATGAGATAGATAAAAGAATGAGATAGATTGAATGAGATAGATAGATAGATAGATGAGATAGATGAATAGATAGATAGATAGATAGAAAAAAGATGAGATAGATAGATAGATAAATAGAAAAAAGAATGAGATAGATAAAAGATGATATAGATTGATAGATAGATAGATAGAAAAAGAGAATTAGATAGATAGATAGATAGATAGATAGATAAAATAGATGAGGCAAAAAATGAGATAGATAGATAAAAGATGAGATAGATAGATAGATAGATAGATAGATAGATAGATAGATAGATAGATAGATAGAAAAAAGAATTATAACATAGAATGAATGATAGATGATAGATAGATTCTTGATAAATTCTGCGACAGATAGATTAGATAGATAGATAGAATTATAACATAGAATAAATGTTTTGAATTATTTTCTTGATAAATTCTGTACACCGGTTTCATAAACAGCCCATTCTTCCTATCATACATAAATATTTATTTCGCCTTAAAGAAGACAGGGGTTTGAGGTTAGTAGGTTTGTTATTCGGACCTGTTCTTACACAATGGACTTTGTATTGACGGAATGATTTCGTTGACATCATTCGACAGCTGTCTGAAAAGAAGTCAAAACCATCCAGCGATTTCCCTATTGGTAATCGATGAAGGGAATTGGCTTTTAATTTCAGAAGACTTTCCTTCGGATGGGATATTTCGAACTGTTACGATTGGTTTTTGATCCCGGACTGAAATCAGTCGTTCACCTTCGACTTGTTGACCGCAAATAACGTAACCAGCTTATTATGGGACATGCATGAGTGAAGTGCTTTTTCATAGACCACCCGATCAATAATAATAATATTAATAATATTAATAACTCTTTCCAGTGATAGGACTACTCTTCTAAAGTTTTCTGAACAATATCTAATGATTGTCCTCATCTTTATTGCCATATTCATGAGGTTTCGGCCGTTATACGCTCCTACCTTCTTCAGGTGATATACATTTGAATTTCGAACCAAACTTTTTATTTAGTTCACGAGGGAATATTGTTCTAATTTCACGTACCATGCCTCCTTTTTATTTATTTATTTATTTTTTTTTTTTTTATGCCACAGTTTCAGTTAATTCAACTTAGTAACTCAACTCTCCAAGTTTCCTTGTTTAATTTCTATCCTTTTATCTAAATCTCTCAGTGCGTATAAAGCGTTTGTTGGGTGATCCCAAAAGCGTTGTTAGTTCAATACCTGACCATAGCAGAGTGAATAAAAAACTTGGTGAGTTCTGTAACTAAAGGGAATTAACTGAAAGTGATATAGACAAAAAAAAAGGTATGGCACGTGGAATTAGAAAAATCTGCTCTCGTGGATGAAAAAAAAGGGTTCGGTTCGAAATTCCAACGTATATCACCTGAAGAAGATCGGAGCGTACAACTGCCGAAATGTCGTGAATATGGCAATAAAGATCAGAACAACAGTCCGAACGATGTAAATAGTGTAAAAGGAAATACTAGGTTAATAAATTCCAGGGGAATAATAGGATGTTCCTTCTCGGACTAACTGTTTCATTTGACATGAAACAGAAAAATTATACTGAATCCATATTGCTATGACTGCTACTAGGCACGCAGTGTCATGCCTGACATTTTTTTCTCTCCAGAATCTATGTTACAGAATTATAAGCCTACCATTAGGCACGTTAGAATAATGGATAAGCGGTTCGGATTGGGGAATCGGAGAGCCGAGTTCGAATTCCAGTCAAATCCATTACATTCACTTACGTGCTAATACTATTAGGAAAAAGTATGATAGCAGGAGAGAGTGGCTTCTATAGCCTTGGATAACAGCTGGTCAACTGCAGAAAGAAATGGCAACCTAATTCGGGAAAAATCTGCCTCGTCAGTCATGTATCGAAAGATACATAATCGCCTAAGCGTGTATCACGCATGGCACATAACTGACTGGTTTGTCCTTGCTTTGAATATCGCTGCCAGATATGCTCTGTTGCACCTGCTATATACTGAGAGATTGTTGATGAAATCCAAAGAAGTATCTGCAATGTTATTGGTTCTGACCAGGCAACTCAGCTTAAGTCATTTTCAGATCACCTTAACGTATCTTCTCTGTGCCTTTTCTATAAATATTTTTACGTCAATTATTCCGTTGAACTGTAGTAACTAGACGTTATGCAGTACTGGATTGGCGGGAGAGTCTCATCATTTTCCAATTGGAATGGCCAGATGGAACCGTAAGTTCTATGCTAACAGTTCCTTCTCTCGTACTTCTTGCTTGCGGAACTCTCTTTCGGCTTCTTGATTTCCATTATCTACTGATGTGCATTCTACGTAATATAGCTTTCTAATGAATAAAACGGAAAAAAATCTCTTAGATAATATAACAAAGGAAGGTGAGAAGAAAGTACTAACTGCAAGAATCCAAAACGCAAGCTTATCAACAAAAAAGGTAATCCAAGATGTCTCCTCATTTTACAGTTGAAATGGCTAGATGTAACCGTAAGTTCTATGCTAACAGTTTCTTCTATCGCACTTCTTGCTTGTGGACCTATCTTCCGGCTTCTTGCTTCCCAGTCAAGTTTGATATTCCAAAAATTAAGTGCAATGTCACTCCAATGTCTTCTTAATTCCTCTTCTTTTCTTGTTTCTTCTCCTTGAGAAGTTTTTTCTTTCATGGTTAACCTTTTACGTCATAGTGGCTTTATTGCGTTACTTGGGTGAAATGATTAATATATATATATATATATATTAAAAAGAAGAGGGGTGCCGCAAACGTTTTTGGTTGTATGTGTGTGTGTGTGTGTGTGTGTGTGTGTGTGTGTACTGGTTCCATGTAGCTTGGGAAATATGTGTGTATATGTGTGTGTGTACTGACTACTTGTGGTGGGATAGTGTGTATGTGTGCGTATGTGTGTGTATGCGTGTATAAGTACAAATAAGTTTACGAATTCCTCGTAGTAAGGAAATATACGCACGCATATATACACGCATGCTGACAGGAACACACCAAAATAGAAACAGATCCAAGAGCACATAGAGGTCACTAAAACATTAAAAAGATTAAATGCCGATAACTACTCGCTGGACTAACCTTAATTGTTTTATGAGCCTTCACGCAGAACTCTTCATTGACAATTCTAGAAAGAAAATTCGGATTGCCAACACACAAACAGAATGTCTCATATCGAGAATATTCCACATTGAACATGAAGAAAAATTAATTATTTTTAATAATATGTAAAAATCTCCACTTTCACCTGAAGACGGTTTGCGAGACCAGACCAGAAACACGTGTCGTGAAATTATAAAAAACAAAGTATAATATTTTTCTCAATAAATCCACATTACAACCAAAAACGTTTGCAGCACCCCTCTTCTTTTTAATATACATACTTTTCTCGTTGGAACCACTACAACATATTTCTTTTATATATATATATATATATATATATATATATATATATATATATATAGTACGTGTTGTCTTTAGTTCTCGTACTGTTTTTTCGTCTTTTTTTCAAGGATCGTTTGCCCTATCATAATAAAAAGTTCGATTATATATAGATTTAAATGTCAGTGCGAAGCTGAATACATAGGACGAACATGTCTTCGTTTGGAAACAAGAATCGGACAACATGTACCCAGACACATTAAATTAAATTTAGATAATCGCATTCGTGTTTTGCAATCAGCTCACGATTCGGCGATCGGGCAACACCTATTAGAAATGAGTCATGCTCAAAACGTTTCACAATGGACTCGTTTTCAATTATATGCGTAGGCAGGTCCAAATATCATCTGTCTATTTTGTGCTTCATCTGCCTCAAATTATTTAAACCATCGCTTTCTAAACAAAAGGAGAATTTTTCACGATCGGTAAATTTATTTTTTGATATATGAGCAACTTATTTTCCTATCTTACTGCTCAGGTTGGTTCCTTATTATTAATTCATTATTTACGCATTTATTTTAATCGTAAATTTTTTTAATTTTACGTATATATATCTTCGTAAGATTTTAGACGTGTTCCAACCATACCATTTTGCGTTCTTCTCATTTTCATTGTTTGTTTAAAAATCATTTGCCAACGAAAGACCCTGATGAAGCGTTGGCCGAAAGGTACCTAGGTCCTGCAAAAAAAAAAAAAAAAAAAAAAATGGTCATACAAAAGAAATTCATTTTTTTAAATCGTTATATTTGTTTTGTGGTTATCAAAATAATAATATATATATATATATATATATATATATATATATATATATATATATATATATATAAATGCATTATTATTCACAAAAACTAATGCAAAGGTTAATGATTTTAAATAGCGAGACATCCATCTCGCAAACAATTCAAATATTACACAAAAACCTCAGATCCGTTATGAATGAATTGATCCTTGTTCATATAAATTTCTGCCGTATTAGTTGTTATTTTTACACAAGCTTTCTTCTGTTCCTGTTTTTTCTCTTAGTAATAAGGACAGACATCTTCAGGTATATAATAGATGTTGTTCATGTTTTTTTCTTAATAATAAGAATGACATCGAAAAATATAATTATATTACTGGAAATGCTATTGTCGAAATGAGATATTGGTTTTGAACGCGGCAGAAAAGCAACGCTAAAAATGATTTTGAATTTTTGTCTTTTTTAAAAAATGTTTGCGTTTTCATGTATTTGTAAATTGATAAATTTTATGGTTTAAATGAACAAATTATTTTATAAATAATTAAATTTTACTGTCGAAGTGGCATGAACAGATATTTTGTTCAAAAATTACAGTAATGTCGCCATTTATTAACCAAAATCAATTCATTCATTTTCAATAAATTTCAGATCAGATATTTTTAATGTAATATTTGAATTGTTTGCGAGATGGATGTCTCGCCATTTAAAATCATTAACCTTTGCATTAGTTTTGCATTAGTTTGAATAATTCATGTATTTGTAAATTGATTGCACGTTTATTGTAATATATATATATATATATATATATATATATATATATATATATATAGCTCGTTTCAAGTGCTATATATTTAACAAATATAGAAAGCGGCCGGATGGCATTACGATTTTTCCTTTTAAAATGGGGAAGTCGTTGATTTGGGATTCAACCTGTGCGGATACATTTTCGGTCGGTAATTTGATCAGTTCCGCGGTTGAGCCAGGATCCGTCGCCCGGGATGCAGAGATGAAAAAATCGTTAAATATTCTTCTCTTGCTGATAGATTTTTTTTTTCACTCCTGTGGTGGTGGAGACTTCAGTGGTTATTGGCCCTCGTTCGATGGCGTTCCTTCGGAGGATTGGCACGATTGCGTCTCGATTAAGGGACGAGCCTCGCGAAACGGAGTGGCTCTTGCAGCGTGTCTCATTGGTCATGGTTCGAGGTAATGCTTTCTCCATGATTGCGGCTGGCCGAGGATAGAAAAAATTGTTTATTGTTACGTTGTTCTGGAATTGTCATCAGTGGTCAACTGTCAACTGTACTTGTTTTGTTTCAATAAATTTCGTTACACACAAATAAAAAAATAACATTCAATTAAAAAAAAATAATTAACAAATTAAGTTATCCCTGAGGACACCCCTATATGGTATCTTAGTGGGATCGGTTGCATATAAAGTTGGAGAAACAAATCGCTACTCAAAGTGTTCCTGCAGTTTCTATCTGACACGGAATAATTATGTCTCATACATTTTCCATGTTATATAGGAATAAAGTGTCGCTGCCGACACTTGAGTTTGAACATAGATCGCCAGTGAGCAAAGAGAGGCGATCCCATTATTGAATTAAGTAAACCACGTGACCATAGAGGAAATGCATATATAGGAAGTCGCGTGACGTCTAACTGGTCGCCATGCCTATTCTATCCGCTATTACCATTCTAATTTGCATTTCTACTCTAAACTCTATTACTATATGGACCGCTATTCTCTATTCATATCAGTATACGGTGGTTGCTTGTCGAGCAAGTATTATGGAGCAAGTACTATTAGTGCGAGTGTTATTCGAAGGCGTCTGACACCAGTATTGTTCAACGGCGTTACTATAGTTGTATCTGCGATTACAAAGTCTCTACTACAACGAGCATTACGAAAGTGACAATGAGTATTCGTTGGCACCAGAAAGGTGTCAAACGACTGTCCTTTTGAGTCACAAAAGTCTATTATGAAGTATCTTTTTGTACGACACCATTGCATTCCAATGCCAATAATCCGGTTGGTCAGATTAAGCTATTGACCACATCTAAATCCCTACTGCCGACTGATGTTCAAATTTGCAATATAAAGTTGTAAAAAGAGCCACAAGTGATACAAATTTGTGGAGAGCCGTCATCTGCCATGTTATGAATAGACGCGGTACAAAGAAGTATCTTTTTTCATGACTTCATTGCAGTTCAGCGCCATGAATCTGGTCTATTATATTATTCCACTGGGGCACCTCGAGGCGGTGTAATGGTTAGCAAGTTTGTCTCTCTAGAAAAATTACCGCTGAGTAGCCAGTTCGATTCTCACTGGGTGTCCACTACTTTCGGCCTTGTGCCACATCTAAGCTACGCTTGGAAAATCAGTATTAGATTATTCCACTGACCACATTCAAATCGAGTTTTAATTACTGTTTTTTTATTGTCCTCTTTTTTAAATGTTTTTTTTTCTATACTCATATTTTCTCACGCTCAATAATCATTTTGCGTCTTAGAGGCTTTATTGCCGTGCTTGAGGTGAAATGGTTTTTTAATCAGTGAACCTGGTTCATCGTATGTTAGAATGCACCCGTGTCGACTTCCCAAATACAATAAAAAATTTTGTAGCAAATCTTGAAGTTAGTAACATTACTCGACAAAATCATATTCGAGTAATGCAGCGATGTAACCAATCTTTTTACTGAAGAAAAAAAAGACAAAAAACAAAATAAAACAAATTAGTAGAAGCTGAGCAAGATACTTTTCATTTCATTCAAATGCAACATCACTTCCACAATTATAATACACATATACGCATGCGCAGGTGAGTAGCAGCCCCGCTTCCAGGATTTTGACGTCATCAATCGAACTAAATGGATCACCATGACAGCAAATTCTAACCACTGTTATTAATCTTGCATTTCAAAATGATTATTTTCTTTTCTCCGTTCTCTCTTTTTATGCTCTGTACAAAAAAGTTCTTATACTCTTTATTGTCGATTACAATAGAAAAACTGTTCGCATTATCATTGTACGCAACAGTCGTTATGAATAGGTTTTTTTTTTTTTTAATCAATTCACGTCAAGCAAGGCGATAACGATACTAGGAGGCATGGCGTTGCAGTGAGTGAAATAGAACGCGAAGACTTTAGCGAGGAGAAGCGAAAAGAAAGAACGGTGCAGGAACAACAGGGTCCAGGAAGACAGAAGACGGCGAATGGCGTTGGATTCAAATCTTTGAAGATTCTAGGCGGCAGTTAAGCAGATAAATCATGAGGGAGTTCCACAGGCGAAACGTGCGTAAACAGACGGTTTCATCTAGCTAGTTCGACAATGAAACGGGGAGACCTAGCTGCCAATCGAACAACTCGCTTAAATTCGTGCAATCCATGCACCAAGAAGAAAAGCTCATCAAGCATTATCTACATGAAAATATTTGTAGAGAATACAAACGGAATCCACATCATGCCGGAGAGAGAAAGTGACTTATTGTATATGTCAGCGTACAAGGCGACCTTTTAACCTTAACATGCACCAGTTTCAGCGTAAAAGGTGAGCTTTTAACCTTAACCATACACAAGTGCCAGCGTACAAGGCGACCTTTTAACCATAACATACACCAGTGTCAGCGTACAAGGCGTCCTTTAACCATAACATAACCAGTGTCAGCGTACAAAGGCGACCTTTTAACCCTTAACATGCACCAGTTTCAGCGTACAAGGTGAGCTTTTAACCTTAACCATACACAAGTGTCAGCGTACAAGGCGACCTTTTAACCATAACATACACCAGTGTCAGCGTACAAGGCGTCCTTTTAACCATAACATAACCAGTGTCAGCGTACAAGGCGACCTTTTAACCTTAACATGCACCAGTTTCAGCGTACAAGGCGAGCTTTTAACCTTAACCATACACAAGTGTCAGCGTACAAGGCGACCTTTTAACCATAACATACACAAGTGTCAGCGTACAAGGCGACCTTTTAACCTTAACATGCACCAGTTTCAGCGTACAAGGTGAGCTTTTAACCTTAACCATACACAAGTGTCAGCGTACAAGGCGACCTTTTAACCATAACATACACCAGTGTCAGCGTACAAGGCGTCCTTTTAACCATAACATAACCAGTGTCAGCGTACAAGGCGACCTTTAACCTTAACATGCACCCAGTTTCAGCGTACAAGGTGAGCTTTTAACCGTAACCATACACAAGTGTCAGCGTACAAGGCGACCTTTTAACCATAACATACACCAGTGTCAGCGTACAAGGCGACCTTTTTAACCATAACATAACCAGTGTCAGCGTACAAGGCGACCTTTAACCTTAACATGCACCAGTTTCAGCGTACAAGGTGACCTTTTAACCATAACCATACACCAGTGTCAGCGTACAAGGTGACCTTTTAACCATAACATACACCAGTGTCAGCGTACAAGGTGACCTTTAACCATAACATGCAACCAGTGTCAGCGTACAAGGCGACCTTTTAACCTTAACATGCACCAGTGTCAGCGTACAAGGCGACCTTTAACCATAACATACACCAGTGTCAGCGTAGAAGGTGACCTTTTAACCTTAACATACACCAGTGTCAGCGTACAAGGTGAGCTTTTAACCTTAACCATACACAAGTGTCAGCGTACAAGGCGACCTTTTAACCATAACATACACCAGTGTCAGCGTACAAGGTGAGCTTTTAACCTTAACATACACCAGTGTCAGCGTACAAGGCGACCTTTTAACCTTAACATGCACCAGTTTCAGCGTACAAGGTGAGCTTTTAACCTTAACCATACACAAGTGTCAGCGTACAAGGCGACCTTTTAACCATAACATACACCAGTGTCAGCGTACAAGGCGTCCTTTTAACCCAACATACACCAGTGTCAGCGTACAAGGCGACCTTTTAACCTTAACATGCACCAAGTTTCAGCGTACAAGGCGACCTTTAACCATAACATACACCAGTGTCAGCGTACAAGGCGTCCTTTAACCATAACATAACCAGTGTCAGCGTACAAGGCGACCTTTTAACCTTAACATGCACCAGTTTCAGCGTACAAGGTGAGCTTTTAACCTTAACATACACAAGTGTCACCGTACAAGGCGACCTTTTAACCTTAACATGCACCAGTTTCAGCGAACAGGGTGAGCGTTTAACCTTAACATACACAAGTGTCAGCGTACAAGGTGAGCTTTTAACCTTAACATACACAAGTGTCACCGTACAAGGCGACCTTTTAACCTTAACATACACAAGTGTCAGCGTACAAGGTGAGCTTTTAACCTTAACATACACAAGTGTCAGCGTACAAGGCGACCTTTTAACCTTAACATACACCAGTGTCAGCGTACAAGGTGAGCTTTTAACCTTAACATACACGAACCAAAATAAATAATTAAAAATAAATAAATAAATAATGGACCGTCTTATACTCCAGGTACAAAACGGGAACTTTAAATCCTGTGGTTTATGGTAAGTTATTAGCACGCAAGATTTTTGAGGGAAGGCGAACCCTTGTCTTCTTTTTCGATAATGCTGAACAAAAACACTATTTGCTATTAATAGTGTTTACTATCGTACACTATTTACATTATCCGTACTATTGTCCTCACCTTTTTCTTAGTCTGAAGATGATAGGCCTGGAGAAAGCGTCACGCCCATAAGATAACACCCATTCTATATATATAAAGATTTTTTAAGCATTTCGCCCAAAGCAAAGCGGGAGTGTCATTAGAGTTAAAGAAAAGAATGTGTATGTGGGGGTGAGGAAAATATGAAAGATGAACAGGAATCAAGTCAACAGAATATGACGATTAACTTTGCATTTAAATTTTTGAAGATTGTAGTTATCAGGGAAGCAAGTAAAAGGAAGTGCGAGTAAAGAAACTCCTGGAATAGAAGTGGGGGTTGCATTTAACTATTTCAACAGTAAAAGTGTGGGACCTAAATGACAATCTAGTAACACGTTTAAATTCGAGTAGTCGGAGTACAAGGGAACATAGCTCATCAGGATAGTTGCCATGAAAATATTTGTCTATATTTCTGAGATGAGGTATTATGTACACTACATTACTCGGACTATTGTCCTCATCTTTGTCGCCATATTTATTACAACGTTTCGGCTGTTGTACGCTCCAGCCTTCTTCAGTTGGTTGGAATATCGAAATGAACTTTTTATTCCGCTCACTGGGGTAGACTGTTCTAGTTCCACGTGCCATGTTTTTAATGGATGTCAGTTATCAGTTATCTCCTGTTAATTTCCCTCTGAAAGTTCTCCACTGCCTTAACCGGGTATTGAACTCACATTCTTTGGGTCCTGTCACTGGATCTAACTAACGCCTTTATCCACTGTGTCCTTGAGGACATCTGGGTATGTATCGCAAAAATCCGTTTAAAGATCCCATATGAGAACAATGGGACGAATGGATGTTTAGCGCGGAAAAGTCATTCAGGCGATGGTAACATCGCCTGAATGATTTTCCGCGCTATCGAAAACACAGCACGCATATCTCCTCGACATTTTTTTATTTATTAGAATTTGAGTGTGTAACAGGAAAGAGCTAGGTAAGAAAGATTTATTCTCCAATCCAATTTCCCCCATTATGGGCATTATCATATGGACATTATTATATCCATGATATATATAACACAGTAGTTCACGGGCGGAAAGGAATGGATGGAAGCAAAATGAATAACAAACATACATTGTTCTCGGGGTGACTTTTATACCTCTATCACAAAAACTATATATACATATATACAAATGTCTCTCATATATCTATACAGCTATGGTTAAGTAACAGGACAGACAGGGTCTTTCTAGAAGTTACGATACTCGTAGACGCAACTCTCGTACGAAAACGACACGCCAAAGGTAATAACACGGGAAGGATCTTTTTTATATTCCCATTAAGAGGGACATTTCAACGTAGTGAAATGGTTAACAAGCTTGTCTCGCTAGAACAATTACGAATGAGTAGTGAGTTCGATCACTGGGTGCTCCATATTTTCGGCCTTGTGCCACATAATAAGCTCCGCTTATATGAAAATCACTATACAAGTGTCTCTCATATATCTACACAGCTCCGGTTAAATAAGAGGACAGACGGAGTCCTAAAAAGACCTCGTCTGTCCTGCTAGAAGAACGAAAACTGAATTCAAACCAAACAGGAAAGACTGCGTCAGGGCACACCACTGGCACGGCGGCTACAGTACATGCAGTGCCCGTTAAGACACTAATAGGTTGCGATACTCGTGATTGTGATTCGCGTATGACAACGACGACACGCCGAAGGTGATTACACAGGAAGAATCTATTCCATATTCCTTCTAAGAGGGACACCTCGACGCGGTGTAATGGTTAGCAATCATGTCTCACTAGAAGAATTACGAGAGAATAGTGAGTTAGATCCTCACTTGGTGCCCCATAATTTCAGCTTTGTGTTACATCTGAGATATTCCAGTTACGAACCCTTTCCTTTTTACTGAGCGTTTGATATTGACGGGAGCTTTTTGGACAAGTTAAGACTAAAACCTCTCTGGAGTTCTTTACAACTGGTGGTGATCGGTTTCTTTGGGGGAAATCGTAACAGACAAATTCCAGTTAGAAATAATTTCAGGTCAGGTAACGCAGTCCGTTTAGATGTTCACTGTCTGACAGTCATCCAAGGTATCACGATATGACCCACAAGTCACTCGTCGGCTTCACCGTTCAAACTACTTCCTCAGCTGAACAGAGATCTCTATCTATAAAAGGCAGGATGTGTGTGTGTGTGTGTGTGTGTGTAACGAATGCACGGCCGCAATTTTTGAGGGATTTGCACCAAAATTTACATGCACATGCTCCAAGTTAGCGGGAAGGCCTACGCTGACTTTGCATTTCCCAACTCCCATCGATAGTGGAAATAATCGATTTTTTCATGCTTCTACGGCAGTTTTCATGTAGTTTACGACCATTTTCTACTGGCCAGAGTGAGAGCCAATAGCTGACTTCCAAGAACAGGCTGGAAGATTCTATTGGCCAGCGTGAGAGCTAACAGCTGACGGAGACGAATGTTGACTAGCATGCTAGCATACAAAAAAGTGGGAAAAATTTAAATCTGCATGGCACTTTACTCCAATTGGCTCATTCGCTTGCTTAAAATCAACGTTGATTCTGATTCCGCAGAACTGGGTTGGATGTGAAAAAGTATTTTTTGTTAACATTCTTTTTTCATTCGGTTTTTCCAGTTACGAGTCGTTTTTTAAAGCTGACCGTTTTGTGTTCATTTTGTTTAGTTCTTTTTTCGTAACAGATTTAATATTTAGTATAGAGCTTAGAAAAAATCGCAGTGTCAGATAGGGAAGAAGTAAGGCATGTAGCAACATCAGCACGGCAAAGGACACTCCTTTAAAGGCAAGAAAGGGCAAAAATATTTAATATATATATATATATATATATATATATATATATATATAAAAAGTGATAGCGATTGCTGTATGAGTCGTACGATTTTTGAATCAAGCACGGGCAACGCCGGGCCATGTTGCTAGTATACTATAAATCAATCCTATGAGGGCATAACTTAAGTAGGTAAGTTTTAGTCAATTGACAAGAAAATCCGTTTTAAAGAACGGTATATTTACTGTAGTCCATTATTTATCACTTATTTATTTTTCCTCAATAGGGGTAGACAGGTTTTCGTGTCATTCTTTTCACAGTCCTACCCGGTCTTTTGAATAAGGGTAGAGAGTTATCCATTGTTTCCTCTTTAGAATTGGGTTTCCAGTCTTTTCATTCTCATTCACTCCCAGTATTCTCCTGTGTCGTAGGGGCATTATCGCCTGGCTTGGGGTGAAATGATTTTTAAAAAATCACTAATATGAGGAAGCACGGTGGAGTAATGGATAAAGACTCGGATTGAGGAATCGGAGAGCTGAGTTCGAATTCCAGTCGAATCCATTACATTCTTGGGAAACGTAGGAATCCTCTTCTTCTGCTCCCTGCCAGCTATGGGTAAATAGCAGGATAGACCAGGTTCTATAGCCTTGGATGGCAACAGGTCCACCGCAGAAAGAAATGGCTACCAACTGCAGAAAAAAATCTGCCTCGTCAGTCACGTATCGAAAGATATATGATCGCCTAAGCGTGTATTTACGCGTGGCACATAACAAACTAGGAGACACGGATTGAGGAATCGGAGAGCCGAGTTCGAATTCCAGTCTAATCCATTACATTCTTGGGAAGCGTAGGAATCCTCTTCTTCTGCTTCCCACCCCCCAGCTATGGGTAAATAGCAGAATAGACCAGGTTCTATAGCCTTGGATGGCAACAGGTCCACCGCAGAAAGAAATGGCTACCTACTGCAGAAAAAAATCTGCCTCGTCAGTCACGTATCGAAAGATATATGATCGCCTAAGCGTGTATTTACGCGTGGCACATAACAGACTAGGAGACACGGATTGAGGAATCGGAGAGCCGAGTTCGAATTCCAGTCGAATCCATTACATTCACTTACGTGATAATACCCTTGGGAAAGGTGTGAATCCTCTTCTTCTCTCCCCAGCTATGGGTAAATATCAGGACAGACCGGGTTTTATAGCTTTGAATGGCAACTGGTCTACCGCAGAAAGAAATGGCAACCTACTGCGGGAAAAAAATCTGCCTCGTCGGTCACGTATACCTAAGCGTGGATCACGCATCGTACATAATTGAATCGTATTATTGCACGCACTATTTGTTATTTATTTATTTATTTTTGCAGCAGCAGTAGAATTCATTCTCTTGTGTCAAAAGCTTAATTGCATATTTGCTGTGGTATTAGAAATAATTACAATGTTTTACTTACGACTCAAGTTTTTATTTATATTCCTTTCTTTCTTTCGGATTAAATTCATCGCTTGCTTAATAAGCAAGCGATGAATTTAATCTAAAGCCAAAAAGAGAGGTGTTAAATATTATTTGATGATTATTTTGTCAGGAAGTCCAATTCCAGGCGTTACTTTCCCAAAATTGTTATCACATGTCTAATGAAGCAAGCGTCTTTTCTTCGGCATAATTACAAGAACTGTTTTTTTTTTATTATTTCCGTATTTTTCCGTTTCAAAATACTGTGCAAGAACAACAACGAAAGTTACCGTATAAAATTACACTATTCTTTCAGTAATATTTTACATCCAAAATCCGTCCTGGGTATGACGATAAACTACATCCGCGTCCTGGGTAAGACGATAAACTACGTCCAGCAGCAAGGCCTCTGATCAGGATGTTTTGAGAAGCGTGGAACCACCTCTTAATTGCTGGTGTTCCCAGGTCTACCCTGACCTGGGATGGTAGCACCTGTTAGGGTCACAACTTAGGGCAAATAGTTGACCCCACAACCTGACTCAAAACACTATAAAAGTGTAAAAATAGATTTTAATACTAGAAATATTTTTTAAAAGTTAGTATCAGCAATAAATATTTGAAAAAAGAAAATATTACCAGAAATAAATAATCTTGTCAGCATTAAATAACCCATTGAGGCTAAACAAAACAAACCAAACTATAAATTTAAAAAAAAATATTACCAGCTATACATTTTAAAAAAAAAATGTCGGTATTAAATAACCCATTGTGGTTGATATGCCGTAAAATAAAACAAACGAAACCAAACCAACATCAAAAATATTTTTCTGATTACCAGTGCAATTCTCGAGTTAAAAAAAGATCATTTCCAGTGTATCAATACATCTGTAGCCTGTTATTGGCTGAAATTGGAACTGAAATATTCATTGTACAATACTCAATCACTGCTGCATTCTTTTAATTTCTATTGCCAGATCCTAAGCAATGTGTAAAGATACTGAACTCATTTGGACTCAAGTTTGAGGTTTGTTAACACTAGGATGGCCAGCCCCTTTGACATCTTTATTTACATTAGTATACCTCATACTGAAAGAAAGTGATTATTTATATATATATATATATATATATATATATATATATATAGATATTTCGATTATAAGTGCAGTTTAATTCATAATTACACGAATCATTCATACAAAAAAATATAGAGGTTAATGATTTAAATGACGAGAATACATTTTCGCAAACAATTTCAATAAGATACACAAACCCCGAACCTGTATATGAATGATATGATCCCTGTTTATAAATTCCCGTTTGATAAGGTCTTATTAGTTTTTACAAGCTTTCGTCTGTTCCTACAGACATCCTCAGGTTTTCTGATTACATCGCTATTTTCGTTGTCCTCTTATTACCGAGAAGTAAAAACAAGAACAAAATCTATTTCCATACCTGAGGATGTCTGTAGGAACAGACGAAAGCTTGTAAAAACTAATAAGACCTTATCAAACGGGAATTTATAAACAGGGATCATATCATTCATATACAGGTTTCATATTTTTTTTTAATGTATTGCTGGTAATATCTTTTTTTAATGTATTGCTGGTAATATCTTTTTTTAATGTATTGCTTGTAATATCTTTTTTTAATGTATTGCTGGTAATATCTTTTTTTTAATGTATTGCTGATAATATCTTTTTTAATGTATTGTTGGTAATATCTTTTTTTAATGTATTACTGGTAATATATTTTTTTTAATATATTGCTGGTAATATCTTTTTTTATGTATTACTGGTAATATTTTTTTGTTAATTTATTACTGGTAATATCTTTTTTTTAATATATTGCTGGTAATATTTTTTTAATGTATTACTGGTAATATCTTTTTTTAATGTATAACTGGTAATATCTTCTTTTTAATGTATTGCTGGTAATATTTTTTTTATTGTTGGTAATGTTGGTTTTATTTTTTTTTTAAGGTGATTGGCTGGTAATATTTTCTTTTTTAATGTATTGATTGGTAATATCTTTTTTTCTACTCTTAATGTTTTGCTGGTAATATCTTTTTGTATTGTTCTTTAATTCCATCTTTTTATTTTTGGGAAGTTTTTCCTCGGTTTTTTTTGCCCACAGTATTGGCAAGGGTTTGGTTTGGTTTTTTTCTTAATCATATCAACAGTTACATGCGATTGGCCCCAACATTTTTTACTATATTCTATGAATAGAATATGTAGAGTTGGTTTAGATTGGTTTGGTTTATTTTTGTTTTACGGCATATTGCCTGGGTTATTTAATGACAACCAGGATAGATTCTACGTGAATAGAATTCCATCTTTAGATTGGTTTGGTTTATTTTGTTTCATTATATCAACCTTTTGGGTTTTGCCCACAGTATTGAATATGTATTCAAGGGTTTGGATTGGTTTGGTTTATTTTGTTTTACGCATATCAACACCTCAATGGGTTATTTAATGCCGACAACATTTTTAGGATAGATTCGTATGAATAGAATATGTATTCTTTGGTTTAGATTGGTTTGGTTTATTTTGTTTTACGGCATATCAACACCTCAATGGGTTATTTAATGCCGACAACATTTTTAGGATAGATTCGTATGAATAGAATATGTATTCTTTGGTTTAGATTGGTTTGGTTTATTTTGTTTTACGGCATATCAACACCTCAATGGGTTATTTAATGCCGACAACATTTTTAGGATAGATTCGTATGAATAGAATATGTATTCTTTGGTTTAGATTGATTTGGTTTATTTTGTTTTACGGCATATCAACCTCAATGGGTTATTTAATGCCGACAACATTTTTAGGATAGATTCGTATGAATAGAATATGTATTCTTTGGTTTAGATTGGTTTGGTTTATTTTGTTTTACGGTATATCAACCTCAATGGGTTATTTAATGCCGACAACATTTTTAGGATAGATTCATATGAATAGAATATGTATTCTTTGGTTTAGATTGGTTTGGTTTATTTTGTTTTACGGCATATCAACCTCAATGGGTTATTTAATGTCGACAACATTTTTAGGATAGATTCGTATGAACAGAATATGTATTCTTTGGTTTAGATTGGTTTGGTTTATTTTGTTTTACGGCATATCAACCTCAATTGGTTATTTAATGCCGACAACATTTTTAGGATAGATTCGTATGAATAGAATATGTATTCTTTGGTTCAGATTGGTTTGGTTTATTTTGTTTTACGGCATATCAACCTCAATGGGTTATTTAATGCCGACAACATTTTTAGGATAGATTCATATGAATAGAATATGTATTCTTTGGTTTAGATTGGTTTGGTTTATTTTGTTTTTTTGGCATATCAACCTCAATGGTTTATTTAATGCCGACAACATTTTTAGGATAGATTCGTATGAATAGAATATGTATTCTTTGGTTTAGATTGATTTGGTTTATTTTTGTTTTACGGCATATCAACCTCAATTGGTTATTTAATGCCGACAACATTTTTTTAGGATAGATTCGTATGAATAGAATATGTATTCTTTGGTTTAGATTGGTTTGGTTTATTTTTGTTTTACGGCATATCAACCTCAATGGGTTATTTAATGCCGACAACATTTTTAGGATAGATTCGTATGAATAGAATATGTATTCTTTGGTTTAGATTGGTTTGGTTTATTTTGTTTTACGGCATATCAACCTCAATTGGTTATTTAATGCCGACAACATTTTTAGGATAGATTCGTATGAATAGAATATGTATTCTTTGGTTTAGATTGGTTTGGTTTATTTTGTTTTACGGTATATCAACCTCAATGGGTTATTTAATGCCGACAACATTTTTAGGATAGATTCATATGAATAGAATATGTATTCTTTGGTTTAGATTGGTTTGGTTTATTTTGTTTTACGGCATATCAACCTCAATGGGTTATTTAATGCCGAGAACATTTTTAGGATAGATTCATATGAATAGAATATGTATTCTTTGGTTTGGATTGGTTTGGTTTATTTTGTTTTACGGCATATCAACCTCAATGGGTTATTTAATGCCGAGAACATTTTTAGGATAGATTCGTATGAATAGAATATGTATTCTTTGGTTTAGATTGGTTTGGTTTATTTTGTTTTACGGCATATCAACCTCAATGGGTTATTTAATGCCGACAACATTTTTAGGATAGATTCGTATGAATAGAATATGTATTCTTTGGTTTAGATTGGTTTGGTTTATTTTGTTTTACGGCATATCAACCTCAATGGGTTATTTAATGCCGACAACATTTTTAGGATAGATTCATATGAATAGAATATGTATTCTTTGGTTTAGATTGGTTTGGTTTATTTTGTTTTTACGCATATCAACCTCAATGGGTTATTTAATGCCGAGAACATTTTAGGATAGATTCATATGAATAGAATATGTATTCTTTGGTTTAGATTGGTTTGGTTTATTTTGTTTTACGGCATATCAACCTCAATGGGTTATTTAATGCCGAGAACATTTTAGGATAGATTCGTATGAATAGAATATGTATTCTTTGGTTTAGATTGGTTTGGTTTATTTTTGTTTTACGGCATATCAACCTCAATGGTTTATTTAATGCCGACAACATTTTTAGGATAGATTCGTATGAATAGAATATGTATTCTTTGGTTTAGATTGGTTTGGTTTATTTTGTTTTACGGCATATCAACCTCAATGGTTTATTTAATGCCGACAACATTTTTAGGATAGATTCGTATGAATAGAATATGTATTCTTTGGTTTAGATTGGTTTGGTTTATTTTGTTTTACGGCATATCAACCTCAATGGTTTATTTAATGCCGACAACATTTTTAGGATAGATTCGTATGAATAGAATATGTATTCTTTGGTTTAGATTGGTTTGGTTTATTTTGTTTTACGGCATATCAACCTCAATGGTTTATTTAATGCCGACAACATTTTTAGGATAGATTCGTAAGAATAGAATATGTATTCTTTGGTTTAGATTGGTTTGGTTTATTTTGTTTTACGGCATATCAACCTCAATGGTTTATTTAATGCCGACAACATTTTTTAGGATAGATTCGTATGAATAGAATATGTATTCTTTGGTTTAGATTGGTTTGGTTTATTTTGTTTAATGCCGACATATTTTTAATAGGTCAATGGTTTATTTAATGCCGGCACAACATTTTTTAATGGATAGATTTTTTAGGATATTCGTATGAATAGAATATGTATTCATTGGTTTAGATTGGTTTGGTTTATTTTTGTTTTACGGCATATCAACCTCAATGGTTTATTTAATGCCGACAACATTTTTAGGATAGATTCGTATGAATAGAATATGTATTCTTTGGTTTAGATTGGTTTGGTTTATTTTGTTTTACGGCATATCAAACTCAATGGTTTATTTAATGCCGACAACATTTTTAGGATAGATTCGTATGAATAGAATATGTATTCTTTGGTTTAGATTGGTTTAGTTTATTTTGTTTTACGGCATATCAACCTCAATGGTTTATTTAATGCCGACAACATTTTTAGGATAGATTCGTATGAATAGAATATGTATTCTTTGGTTTAGATTGGTTTGGTTTATTTTGTTTTACGGCATATCAACCTCAATGGTTTATTTAATGCCGACAACATTTTTAGGATAGATTCGTATGAATAGAATATGTATTCTTTGGTTTAGATTGGTTTGGTTTATTTTGTTTTACGGCATATCAACCTCAATGGTTTATTTAATGCCGACAACATTTTTAGGATAGATTCGTATGAATAGAATATGTATTCTTTGGTTTAGATTGGTTTGGTTTATTATGTGTTTACGGCATATCAACCTCAATGGTTTATTTAATGCCGACAACATTTTTAGGATAGATTCGTATGAATAGAATATGTATTCTTTGGTTTAGATTGGTTTGGTTTATTTTGTTTTTTACGGCATATCAACCTCAATGGTTTATTTAATGCCGACAACATTTTTAGGATAGGTTCGTATGAATAGAATATGTATTCTTTGGTTTAGATTGGTTTAGTTTATTTTGGTTTTACGGCATATCAACCTCAATGGGTTATTTAATGCCGACAACATTTTTAGGATAGGTTCGTATGAATAGAATATGTATTCTTTGATTAGGTTTATTTTTCTTTTACGGCATATCAACCTCAATGGGTTTTTAATGCCGACAACATTTTTAGGATAGGTTCGTATGAATAGAATATGTATTCTTTGATTTAGGTTTATTTTTTTTTTTACGGCATATCAACCTCAATGGGTTATTTAATGCCGACAACATTTTTAGGATAGGTTCGTATGAATAGAATATGTATTCTTTGATTAGGTCTATTTTCTTTTACGGCATATCAAACCCAATGGGTTATTTAATGTCCACAAGATTTTTAGGATAGGTTCGTATGAATAGAATATGTATTCTTTGGTTTAGATTGGTTTGGTTTATTTTGTTTTTACGGTATATCAACCTCAATGGGTTATTTAATGCCGACAACATTTTTAGGATAGGTTCGTATGAACAGAATATGTATTCTTTGATTTAGGTTTATTTTATTTTTACGGCATATCAAAACCAATGGGTTATTTAATGTCCACAAGATTTTTAGGATAGGTTCGTATGAATAGAATATGTATTCTTTGGTTTAGATTGGTTTGGTTTATTTTGTTTTACGGTATATCAACCTCAATGGGTTATTTATTGCCGACAACATTTTTAGGATAGGTTCGTATGAATAGAATATGTATTCTTTGGTTTAGATTGGTTTGGTTTATTTTGTTTTACGGTATATCAACCTCAATGGGTTATTTAATGCCGACAACATTTTTAGGATAGGTTCGTATGAATAGAATATGTATTCTTTGGTTTAGATTGGTTTGGTTTATTTTGTTTTACGGTATATCAACCTCAATGGGTTATTTAATGCCGACAACATTTTTTAGGATAGGTTCGTATGAATAGAATATGTATTCTTTGGTTTAGATTGGTTTGGTTTATTTTGTTTTACGGTATATCAACCTCAATGGGTTATTTAATGCCGACAACATTTTTTAGGATAGGTTCGTATGAATAGAATATGTATTCTTTGGTTTAGATTGGTTTGGTTTATTTTGTTTTACGGCATATCAACCTCAATGGGTTATTTAATGTCGACAACATTTTTAGGATAGATTCGTATGAATAGAATATGTATTCTTTGGTTTAGATTGGTTTGGTTTATTTTGTTTTACGGCATATCAACCTCAATTGGTTATTTAATGCCGACAACATTTTTAGGATAGATTCGTATGAATAGAATATGTATTCTTTGGTTTAGATTGGTTTGGTTTATTTTGTTTTACGGTATATCAACCTCAATGGGTTATTTAATGCCGACAACATTTTTAGGATAGATTCATATGAATAGAATATGTATTCTTTGGTTTAGATTGGTTTGGTTTATTTTGTTTTACGGCATATCAACCTCAATGGGTTATTTAATGCCGAGAACATTTTTAGGATAGATTCGTATGAATAGAATATGTATTCTTTGGTTTAGATTGATTTGGTTTATTTTGTTTTACGGCATATCAACCTCAATTGGTTATTTAATGCCGACAACATTTTTAGGATAGATTCGTATGAATAGAATATGTATTCTTTGGTTTAGATTGGTTTGGTTTATTTTGTTTTACGGCATATCAACCTCAATGGGTTATTTAATGCCGACAACATTTTTAGGATAGATTCGTATGAATAGAATATGTATTCTTTGGTTTAGATTGATTTGGTTTATTTTGTTTTACGGTATATCAACCTCAATGGATTATTTAATGCCGACAACATTTTTAGGATAGATTCATATGAATAGAATATGTATTCTTTGGTTTAGATTGGTTTGGTTTATTTTGTTTTTACGGCATATCAACCTCAATGGGTTATTTAATGCCGAGAACATTTTTAGGATAGATTCATATGAATAGAATATGTATTCTTTGGTTTAGATTGGTTTGGTTTATTTTGTTTTTTTTTGGCATATCAACCTCAATGGGTTTATTTAATGCCGACAACATTTTTTTAGGATAGATTCGTATGAATAGAATATGTATTCTTTGGTTTAGATTGGTTTGGTTTATTTTGTTTTACGGCATATCAACCTCAATGGGTTATTTAATGCCGAGAACATTTATAGGATAGATTCGTATGAATAGAATATGTATTCTTTGGTTTAGATTGGTTTGGTTTATTTTGTTTTACGGCATATCAACCTCAATGGGTTATTTAATGCCGACAACATTTTTAGGATAGGTTCGTATGAATAGAATATGTATTCTTTGGTTTAGATTGGTTTGGTTTATTTTGTTTTTCCGGCATATCAACCTCAATGGTTTATTTAATGCCGACAACATTTTTAGGATAGATTCGTACGAATAGAATATGTATTCTTTGGTTTAGATTGGTTTGGTTTATTTTGTTTTACGGCATATAAACCTCAATGGTTTATTTAATGCCGACAACATTTTTAGGATAGATTCGTATGAATAGAATATGTATTCTTTGGTTTAGATTGGTTTGGTTTATTTTGTTTTACGGCATATCAACCTCAATGGTTTATTTAATGCCGACAACATTTTTAGGATAGATTCGTACGAATAGAATATGTATTCTTTGGTTTAGATTGGTTTGGTTTATTTTGTTTTACGGCATATCAACCTCAATGGTTTATTTAATGCCGACAACATTTTTAGGATAGATTCGTATGAATAGAATATGTATTCTTTGGTTTAGATTGGTTTGGTTTATTTTGTTTTACGGCATATCAACCTCAATGGTTTATTTAATGCCGACAACATTTTTAGGATAGATTCGTACGAATAGAATATGTATTCTTTGGTTTAGATTGGTTTGGTTTATTTTGTTTTACGGCATATCAACCTCAATGGTTTTTTTAATGCCGACAACATTTTTAGGATAGATTCGTATGAATAGAATATGTATTCTTTGGTTTAGATTGGTTTGGTTTATTTTGTTTTACGGCATATCAACCTCAATGGTTTATTTAATGCCGACAACATTTTTAGGATAGATTCGTATGAATAGAATATGTATTCTTTGGTTTAGATTGGTTTGGTTTATTTTGTTTTATTTTCTTTTATCAACCTCAATGGTTTATTTAATGCCGACAACATTTTTAGGATAGATTCGTATGAATAGAATATGTATTCTTTGGTTTAGATTGGTTTGGTTTATTTTGTTTTACGGCATATCAACCTCAATGGTTTATTTAATGCCGACAACATTTTTAGGATAGATTCGTATGAATAGAATATGTATTCTTTGGTTTAGATTGGTTTGGTTTATTTTGTTTTACGGCATATCAACCTCAATGGTTTATTTAATGCCTAACAACATTTTTAGGATAGATTCGTATGAATAGAATATGTATTCTTTGGTTTAGATTGGTTTGGTTTATTTTGTTTTACGGCATATCAACCTCAATGGTTTATTTAATGCCGACAACATTTTTAGGATAGATTCGTATGAATAGAATATGTATTCTTTGGTTTAGATTGGTTTGGTTTATTTTGTTTTACGGCATATCAACCTCAATGGGTTATTTAATGCCGACAACATTTTTAGGATAGGTTCGTATGAATAGAATATGTATTCTTTGATTAGGTTTATTTTCTTTTACGGCATATCAACCTCAATGGGTTATTTAATGCCGACAACATTTTTAGGATAGGTTCGTATGAATAGAATATGTATTCTTTGATTAGGTTTATTTTCTTTTACGGCATATCAACCTCAATGGGTTATTTAATGCCGACAACATTTTTAGGATAGGTTCGTATGAATAGAATATGTATTCTTTGATTAGGTTTATTTTCTTTTACGGCATATCAAACCCAATGGGTTATTTAATGTCCACAAGATTTTTAGGATAGGTTCGTATGAATAGAATATGTATTCTTTGGTTTAGATTGGTTTGGTTTATTTTGTTTTACGGTATATCAACCTCAATGGGTTATTTAATGCCGACAACATTTTTAGGATAGGTTCGTATGAACAGAATATGTATTCTTTGATTAGGTTTATTTTCTTTTACGGCATATCAAACCCAATGGGTTATTTAATGTCCACAAGATTTTTAGGATAGGTTCGTATGAATAGAATATGTATTCTTTGGTTTAGATTGGTTTGGTTTATTTTGTTTTACGGTATATCAACCTCAATGGGTTATTTAATCCCGACAACATTTTTAGGATAGGTTCGTATGAATAGAATATGTATTCTTTGGTTTAGATTGGTTTGGTTTATTTTGTTTTACGGTATATCAACCTCAATGGGTTATTTAATGCCGACAACATTTTTAGGATAGGTTCGTATGAATAGAATATGTATTCTTTGGTTTAGATTGGTTTGGTTTATTTTGTTTTACGGTATATCAACCTCAATGGGTTATTTAATGCCGACAACATTTTTAGGATAGGTTCGTATGAATAGAATATGTATTCTTTGGTTTAGATTGGTTTGGTTTATTTTGTTTTACGGTATATCAACCTCAATGGGTTATTTAATGCCGACAACATTTTTAGGATAGGTTCGTATGAATAGAATATGTATTCTTTGGTTTAGATTGGTTTGGTTTATTTTGTTTTACGGTATATCAACCTCAATGGGTTATTTAATGCCGACAACATTTTTAGGATAGGTTCGTATGAATAGAATATGTATTCTTTGGTTTAGATTGGTTTGGTTTATTTTGTTTTACGGTATATCAACCTCAATGGGTTATTTAATGCCGACAAAATTTTTAGGATAGGTTCGTATGAATAGAATATGTATTCTTTGGTTTAGATTGGTTTGGTTTATTTTGTTTTACGGTATATCAACCTCAATGGGTTATTTAATGCCGACAACATTTTTAGGATAGGTTCGTATGAATAGAATATGTATTCTTTGATTAGGTTTATTTTCTTTTACGGCATATCAAACCCAATGGGTTATTTAATGTCCACAAGATTTTTTAGGATTTCGTATTATGTATTCTTTGGTTTAGATTGGTTTGGTTTATTTTGTTTTACGGGTATATCAACCTCAATGGGTTATTTAATGTCCACAACATTTTTTAGGATAGGTTCGTATGAATAGAATATGTATTCTTTGGTTTAGATTGGTTTGGTTTATTTTGTTTTACGGTATATCAACCTCAATGGGTTATTTAATGCCGACAACATTTTTAGGATAGGTTCGTATGAATAGAATGTGTATTCTTTGGTTTAGATTGGTTTGGTTTATTTTGTTTTACGGTATATCAACCTCAATGGGTTATTTAATGCCGACAACATTTTTAGGATAGGTTCGTATGAACAGAATATGTATTCTTTGATTAGGTTTATTTTCTTTTACGGCATATCAAACCCAATGGGTTATTTAATGTCCACAAGATTTTTAGGATAGTTTCGTATGAATAGAATATGTATTCTTTGGTTTAGATTGGTTTGGTTTATTTTGTTTTACGGCATATCAACACCTCAATGGGTTATTTAATGCCGACAACATTTTTAGGATAGGTTCGTATGAATAGAATATGTATTCTTTAATTTGGTTTATTTTCTTTTACGGCATATCAAACTCAATGAGTTATTTAATGTCCACAAGATTTTTAGGATAGGTTCGTATGAATAGAATATGTATTCTTTGGTTTAGATTGGTTTGGTTTATTTTGTTTTACGACATATCAACCTCAATGGTTTATTTAATGCCGACAACATTTTTAGGATAGGTTCGTATGAATAGAATATGTATTCGTTAGTTTAGATTGGTTTGATTTATTTTGTTTTACGGCATATCAACCTCAATGGTTTATTTAATGCCGACAACATTTTTAGGATAGGTTCGTATGAATAGAATATGTATTCTTTAGTTTAGATTGGTTTGGATTATTTTGTTTTACGGCATATCAACCTCAATTCGTTATTTAATGCCGACAACATTTTTAGGATAGGTTCGTATGAATAGAATATGTATTCTTTGGTTTAGATTGGTTTGGTTTATTTTGTTTTACGACATATCAACCTCAATGGGTTATTTAATGCCGACAACATTTTTAGGATAGATTCGTATGAATAGAATATGTATTCGTTGGTTCAGATTGGTTTGATTTATTTTGTTTTACGGCATATCAACCTCAATGGGTTATTTAATGCCGACAACATTTTTAGGATAGGTTCGTATGAATAGAATATGTATTCTTTAATTTGGTTTATTTTCTTTTACGGCATATCAAACTCAATGAGTTATTTAATGTCCACAAGATTTTTAGGATAGGTTCGTATGAATAGAATATGTATTCTTTGGTTTAGATTGGTTTGGTTTATTTTGTTTTACGACATATCAACCTCAATGGGTTATTTAATGCCGACAACATTTTTAGGATAGATTCGTATGAATAGAATATGTATTCGTTGGTTTAGATTGGTTTGATTTATTTTGTTTTACGGCATATCAACATCAATGGGTTATTTAATGCCGACAACATTTTTAGGATAGGTTCGTATGAATAGAATATGTATTCTTTGGTTTAGATTGGTTTGGTTTATTTTTTTTTACGGCATATCAACCTCAATGCGTTATTTAATGCCGACAACATTTTTAGGATAGATTCGTATGAATAGAATATGTATTCGTTGGTTTAGATTGGTTTGATTTATTTTGTTTTACGGCATATCAACCTCAATGGGTTTATTTAATGCCGACAACATTTTTAGGATAGGTTCGTATGAATAGAATATGTATTCTTTGGTTTAGATTGGTTTGGTTTATTTTGTTTTACGGCATATCAACCTCAATGCGTTATTTAATGCCGACAACATTTTTAGGATAGATTCGTATGAATAGAATATGTATTCGTTGGTTTAGATTGGTTTGATTTATTTTGTTTTACGGCATATCAACCTCAATGGGTTATTTAATGCCGACAACATTTTTAGGATAGGTTCGTATGAATAGAATATGTATTCTTTGGTTTAGATTGGTTTGGTTTATTTTGTTTTACGGCATATCAACCTCAATGCGTTATTTAATGCCGACAACATTTTTAGGATAGATTCGTATGAATAGAATATGTATTCGTTGGTTTAGATTGGTTTGATTTATTTTGTTTTACGGCATATCAACCTCAATGGGTTATTTAATGCCGACAACATTTTTAGGATAGGTTCGTATGAATAGAATATGTATTCTTTGGTTTAGATTGGTTTGGTTTATTTTCTTTTACGGCATATCAACCTCAATGGGTTATTTAATGCCGACAACATTTTTAGGATAGGTTCGTATGAACAGAATATGTATTCTTTGATTAGGTTTATTTTCTTTTACGGCATATCAAACCCAATGGGTTATTTAATGTCCACAAGATTTTTAGGATAGGTTCGTATGAATAGAATATGTATTCTTTGGTTTAGATTGGTTTGGTTTATTTTGTTTTACGGCATATCAACACCTCAATGGGTTATTTAATGCCGACAACATTTTTAGGATAGGTTCGTATGAATAGAATATGTATTCTTTGATTAGGTTTATTTTCTTTTACGGCATATCAAACTCAATGAGTTATTTAATGTCCACAAGATTTTTAGGATAGGTTCGTATGAATAGAATATGTATTCTTTGGTTTAGATTGGTTTGGTTTATTTTGTTTTACGACATATCAACCTCAATGGTTTATTTAATGCCGACAACATTTTTAGGATAGGTTCGTATGAATAGAATATGTATTCGTTAGTTTAGATTCGTTTGATTTATTTTGTTTTACGGCATATCAACCTCAATGGTTTATTTAATGCCGACAACATTTTTAGGATAGGTTCGTATGAATAGAATATGTATTCTTTAGTTTAGATTGGTTTGGATTATTTTGTTTTACGGCATATCAACCTCAATTCGTTATTTAATGCCGACAACATTTTTAGGATAGGTTCGTATGAATAGAATATGTATTCTTTGGTTTAGATTGGTTTGGTTTATTTTGTTTTACGACATATCAACCTCAATGGGTTATTTAATGCCGACAACATTTTTAGGATAGATTCGTATGAATAGAATATGTATTCGTTGGTTTAGATTGGATTTGATTTATTTTGTTTTTACGGCATATCAACCTCAATGGGTTATTTAATGCCGAACAACATTTTTAGGATAGGTTCGTATGAATAGAATATGTATTCTTTAATTTAGTTTGGTTTGGTTTTTTTGTTTTACGGCATATCAAACTCAATGGGTTATTTAATGTCCACAAGATTTTTAGGATAGGTTCGTATGAATAGAATATGTATTCTTTGGTTTAGATTGGTTTGGTTTATTTTGTTTTACGACATATCAACCTCAATGGGTTATTTAATGCCGACAACATTTTTAGGATAGGTTCGTATGAATAGAATATGTATTCTTTGATTAGGTTTATTTTCTTTTACGGCATATCAAACCCAATGGCTTATTTAATGCCGACAACATTTTTAGGATAGGTTCGTATGAATAGAATATGTATTCTTTGATTAGGTTGGTTTATTTTTTTTATCAAAACCCAATGGCTTATTTAATGCCGACAACATTTTTAGGATAGGTTCATATCAAACCCAATTAGGCTTATTTAATGCAAACCCAATGGCTTATTTTTAGGATAGGTTCATTATGAATAGAATATGTATTCTTTGATTAGGTTTATTTTCTTTTACGGCATATCAAACCCAATGGCTTATTTAATGCCGACAACATTTTTAGGATAGGTTCGTATGAATAGAATATGTATTCTTTGATTAGGTTTATTTTCTTTTACGGCATATCAAACTCAATGCGTTATTTAATACCGACAACATTTTTAGGATAAATTCGTATGAATAGAATATGTATTCTTTGATTAGGTTTCTTTTCTTTTACGGCATATCAAACCCAATGGGTTATTTAATGTCGACAAGATTTTTAGGATAAGTTCGTATGAATAGAATATGTATTCTTTGATTAGGTTTATTTTCTTTTACGGCATATCAAACCCAATGGGTTATTTAATGTCGACAAGATTTTTAGGATAGGTTCGTATGAATAGAATATGTATTCTTTGATTAGGTTTATTTTCTTTTACGGCATATCAAACTCAATGAGTTATTTAATGTCCACAAGATTTTTAGGATAGGTTCGTATGAATAGAATATGTATTCTTTGATCTGGTTTATTTTCTTTTACGGCATATCAACTTCAATGGGTTATTTAATGCCAACAAGATTTTTAGGATAGATTCGTATGAAGAGAATATGTATTCTTTGATTAGGTTTATTTTCTTTTACGGCATATCAACCTCAATGGGTTATTTAATGTCGACAAGATTTTTAGGATAGGTTCGTATGAATAGAATATGTATTCTTTGATTTAGTTTATTTTGTTTTACGGTATATCAACCTCAATGGGTTATTTAATGCCGACAAGATTTTTACTGCTGATAATATTTTTTTCCAAAAATCCATTTCTGGTAATATATTTTCCTTCAAAAAACTATTTCTGGTAATAATTTTCTTCGCTGGTAATTTTTTTCAAAAAAATGTATAGCTGGTAATGTTTTTTTTTTATGTATTGCTGGTAATGATCTTTTTACAAAGAATTTCTGGTATTAAAATCTATTTTTACACTTTCATTGACCCCATTTTGTAGGGGGGTTAACTATTTGCCCATAGTTGGGACCCGAACAGGTGCTACCACCCCGGGTCAGGGTGGACCTGGGAACACCATCAATTAAGAGTTGGTTCCACGCTACTCACAATCTCCTGATAAGGGGCTTTGCTGCTGGACCTAGATTATCGTCTTACCCAGGACGCGGATGTAGTTTATCGTCATACCCAGGACGTATGGCGTAAATTGATTAAACGTACATTTTCAGAGCCAAGCAGTGCAGCATTCTGAAGCGATGGGATACAATAAAATAAGAGTACTTGTTGAACGACAACCTTCTTAAATTACACCAGATGATTTGTAAAATTTCGTTAGTTGCTCCTGTGTTTAACATAGTAGTATGTATGTTGCAAAATGTTTCAAACTTATCGTCGAAAATGATATGAGACGATCGTCAGCCTGATTCAATCATACGTTTAAGAAGTCTTCGCGTTGAGTTTTTTTATTTTTTATTTTGTTTTTTTACACTTGTTACTAATGGAATCTCACGGTGTTGAAAGGTATGAAAAAAAGTTCGATGAGAAAAATTATGAAATAAATAAATGCAAATGTAACTAACAGGAAGCATTAAAGATGAAGAAAAAAAATATAAACATATATCATTATTGATAGGGGGGGAGTTAAAATGTCCTGTAAATAGCACGACGGAATCGAGGGGAAAAATACGAACCTGTTTTGTTTTATTTAGTTTTATTCGTTTCTTTCTTATACAAAATGTTTTTCATGTCTTTTCTTCGACATTCTCATTCAATCACTTACGTTTTTTTTTTTTAATATGCTTGCAATCATATATATATATATATATATATATATATATATATATATATATATATATATATATATATATATACTAGCAGTATAACCCATCTTCGACCGGGTGTTTCATTACTGAGAATTTTCGCCTATCAATTAGAGCAGTTTAAGTTTAAAGTCAGCCCACCTGAAAATTAATATTAGTAACAACAGTAAGGTGCAACTGAAGCATATCCCCAAATAGGAGGTTAATAATTTGAATGGGGAGGTGGCCCTGAAAAAGGGCCGTTTTTGAGTTCTCAATCTTGCAAGAAAGGAATCTCTTCCATGGACCGTCATAATAATAGTAATAATATACGATAATTTTTATTTATAATATATATATTTTTTTGTAATTCTAATAATCTTCTGCGTTAGATTTCAACTCTCTAAATTGATTGTACGCTGTTTTTCACAGACATTAAATTTTGACTTTGTCTTTTTGCGCAAATCAGGTTTCTCGATTTTTCACCTTCAAGGTTGTAATTTTTTCAAGCCAATTTGGACTCAAAACCGACACTGAAGAATTTTCTATCAAACAAAAAAAATTCATTGAAATTGGATGAAATCTCTGAAAACTCATAAACAACATCCGATCACACACACACACACACACACATACATACATATATATATTTTGAGAATTATATATATATATATATATATATATATATATATATATATATATATATATATATATATATATATGTGCGTTTGTGAAGCAATCCCTCTTTTATGCAAGTATCGTTAAAAAACGACTGACAAGGTAGGTATTGGGGTTAAGTTTTATATATTTTATGTGGCCTTATATTTTTTTCCTTTTCAGGAACATAAATTATATACAAATTGGTCGAATGTTTTATATAGACAAGTGCTTTCAGCTATACTTTTCGCCATTATCAAGGATGAATTTTATTTCACTTTTAACTGAATGAATGAATTGATATCTATCTAGAGTTATAACACACACACACACATACACACACACACACACACACACATATATATATATATATATATATATATATATATATATATATAAAATACATGCATAAAAGAATTGAAAATTATTAATACAATATTCTATCACAAAAGGAAAATGAGTATTATTCTTACAATTCCAAACATATATTTCGGTTTTAAATAACCTGCAAAAAGATTGATAAGCCGTAAAAATTATATCAATCAATAAAAAAGCAAATAGATACATTCATTTACATACCTCTTTACATTAATACGAATATATATATATATATATATATATATATATATATATATATATATATATATATAAAGGACAGGTTGCCTAGATTTCAAAGGTTAAAAAAACAAACATGAAAATAAATGAAAAGATTCGTATGTCTATGAATGATATTAAATGCCATTTATTTCCTTTTCAGGTAATAACCCACCATGGCCTGGAGAGGTGAGCACTTTTCGTTCTCTTACGATCATATATATATATATATATATATATATATATATATATATATATATAAATATACCAGGCGATGGCCCGGCGTTGCCCGTGCTTGATTCAAAAATCGTACCACTCATACAGCAATCGCTATCACTTGACTTAAAATATTTTTGCCCTTCCTTGCCTTTAAAGGAGTGCCCTTTGCCGTGCTGATGTTGCTACATGCCTTACTTCTTCCTATCAAACACTATCAAACATTTTTCTAGTTAACATTCGTGTCAGTCAGCTGTTGGCTCTCACGATGGCTAATAGAATCTTCCAACCTATTCGTGGCAGCCAGCTCTCACTCGGGCCAGTAGAAAATGGCCGCAAACTACATGAAAACTGCCGTAGAAGCATGAAAAAATCGATTATTTACATGCACA
This sequence comes from Acanthosepion pharaonis, assembly GCA_903632075.3. NCBI lineage: Eukaryota > Metazoa > Mollusca > Cephalopoda > Sepiida > Sepiidae > Acanthosepion > Acanthosepion pharaonis. The sequence continues at coordinate 922,267 of CAHIKZ030000700.1, read as the reverse complement.
TGCTCCAAGTTAGATAGTGGATATCGATGGGAGTTGGGAAATGCAAAGTCGGTGTTGGCTTTCCCGCTAACTTGGAGCATGTGCATGTAAATTTTGGTGCAAATCCGTCGAAAATTGCGGCCGTGCATTCGTCACACACACACACACACACACACACACACACACACACACACACACACACACACACACACACACCTATCCTGCCTTTTATAGATAGAGATAGAGAGAGAATCTGCCAAAAAGGGAAAGACTGTATAGATATTGTAATACATATTTTATTCTGACATCTAGAGATAAATTAAGTAACCTTTGAACTCTATAATCATAAGAAATGCTCAAAATGGTGGCCTTTCGTACGGCGAAATACTGCTTGGACAATGTTGCCCAAAGTGTCCAATGAGATTGCTGCACGTACATTTTCCATTTCTTGCCTAAGGGCCGTTCTTGTCTGAGGAGTCTCTCAGATGATTATTTTTGAAGGAAACAGTATTGTCAGGAAAAATTCTCAGCCCAAACTGCTATGCAAAATCTGACCAAACAGAAGAATTTAATTTTAACATCATTTTTTGTCGAACATCGATGCCAACAGCCCACCCCGTGAAATAACGGTTAACCAGTTGGAATAGCATGACTAATTTTCATATAGGAAAACAAGAGTAACTAGCGATACCGAGGTTCGAGCGTGACACTCTGGACTTATAAATATTTTTTCCGCCAGGTGTGTAAAATGTCGGTGTCAGGCTACTGATTGCAGTGACTATTGTGTGGAACTATCCAGGCGAATTAGTGTGAATTATTCTGCGTCAATGATTTGGGATTTGAATTAAGATTTACGGGACGTTAAGCCGAGCGGCGCTATTAACAAGGTATTCACTGAAATGTTTAATTGTCTTGGTTGACTTTTAGTTCTATTTTCTTGTTAAGGATTTATTTGCTGGTGTAATTAAATACTGTTTTATTTGATATTAAAATCTTGAGGTATGCTTATTTGTTGCGGCTACCGTACGTCACAAACCTAATATAAAGTGGTTTCAATCTCTCCTTTCCTCTCTCCTTCCCTCCCTCAATATATATATATATATATATATATATATAGTATAATTATACAAAGAATTAATTAGCAATGTTAATGAGATTAACGGCGAAATCACTTCGCTAACAAATCCTAAAGAGACATTAACTTCCTTGAATAACGCGATCCATATATTTGGATTGTTGACAAATGGAATTAATGATCCTGGATCGAGTACTTTCGACAATTTCAAATTTTCATCTTCAGTGCGTAATATTTTCATTTACAGGCAGATACCTAGACGAAATGAATGTAGTGTAGATCTAAATTAGATGACAATTTGAAATTGTCGAAAGTACTCGGACAAGGATCATTAATTCCATTTGTCAACGATCGAAATATAAGGGTAACGTTAATTTATTCTTCATAATATAATATATATACTGCCCAATTGAATATATATATATATATATATATATATATATATATATATATATATATATATATATATTCGGCCTGAAGTGATGAGTGTATAGATATCCACGGATTGAATGATTGAAGGTTTCCTTCTTGATTATTATTAACATGCTCTGTAGTTTACCTTGAGCTCTCCCTGGATTAATATCCTCCTGAAATTATGCCTTCCAGTCACATATTGGTATATATATATATATATATATATATATATATATATATATATATATATATATATATATATATATATATATATATATATATATATATATATATATATATATATATATATATATATATATATATATATATATATATATATATATATATAGATTTTGTTTAATATATATATATATATATATATAATTGGATTTTATTTAATGACTGTAAATCTTAAACTTTATTTAATGGCTCCAATTTAAATACATTTATTTAATGGCTCTAAATTGGGGGCTTTGCTTTGGCTACAATTTGGAGACTTCATTTAATAGCTCTAAATTGGAGGCATTATTTAATGGCTATAAATTGAAGGCTTTAATTGATGCTTTTAACATTTGAGACCTTTTTGAATGTCTCTTAATTTAGATGTTTTATATTCACACTATGTGTATAATAGCAAAAAAAAAAAAAAAAATCTTATAGATTAAGAATAACGGAAGAAATATCGGTTTTCCTTTGCCAGTGCCATTTGGAGGCTCACGTGACATAAACCTGTAAGGTTTCATTGCAATCATTTCTGCGGTATAGGCGGCCTACCATTTCAAAAGACATCAGAATTGTACATGAAAGTCTCCCCTCGGGTCAACACCTAATCTCCGCTCACTTCAATCGCTTTGGTAGGATAAAGAACCCTACTACAAGAAGGGCGAAGAACGTTGTAACAAGTAGATTCCGTTTCGGTTTAGATATTGAAACTTTCCCGGGAGCTAGTCAAGATATCCATCGTTTCAGATTCCCCGACTACATCTATACTTTTATTGCCAAAATAAAAACCTGTCCAGCATTGTATTTTTTTTTTTGACGAAATGGATAACCGATGTTCGTGTCCGTTTGTTTCGAGAGACTAAATTCTCCACATTGATTTTTTTTTTTGCGCTTGTAAAGATAAACTCCAGTTGATTGATTATCAACGTATAAAGAGCCAAGCAATTTTCACAAGCTCATCTAAAATTCCCCCAGCATTTAACACCACGTAACGGAAGGAGCTTGGAACACTTCTGCTTATTAACAATTTTGGACTATCAAAAGACTGGGCAGCTCCAACCCATCTATAGCAAAGGTTCTACCTTTTCGGATTGATCTGGCTCTTGTAATGGTAAATCATAGCAAAAGAAATCGGGAACTGATGTTGAATCATATCAAAAATTATAGAAAATAATTCAATAGATTTAAGTAGCATCACTAACATCTCAATTCTGCGCAAAAATAGGATCACACAGACATCACCACAATTCTGAGCAAGAATAGATTCAGACGAATTTCAAATTCCCACATTAGCATTTATTAACTGTTGTGGTAGGATCCACCTAATTTGCATAGTGGAGTACCGACCATATAAATATGGTTGGTACCGGGAAGACGAGGGAAGGAATCAAGAGATTCAATCCAAAGACTCTGCCCGACTGCGACTAAGTCAACACATTCTCCAGGAACGGTCTTCCCAAGAATATACCAAAAGACTATATGTAAATATTGTGTACACTTTCTTATTTCAATACATTTTGTTCTAAGTACATCTTGTGTTGTATTATTATTCCATGCATTAGTCAAGTTTCAACATTAACCAATCAGGGACGTTGTCTTAGACACTATTCAAGTTTTTATGTAGCAGATGACATTCTTGTCGTTCGCTTCAAAAAATTGAATCATCACAAACAGAAAATGATTAACGATCTTTTCCCTCCTAAAACGTCGATATTAAAATTGGGAAATACATTTTATAAGCAATAATTCAAACAAATGTTTGAGGTTAACATTTTATTTTATAAGCCATGGACACACAACAAAAACAGACGACACGAGCCAAGTTTAGAAAACCAGACGATAAATTTGTAAACATACAAAGGATGAAAGAATTGCACAAATTAAGTACTTCGTGTGCCAATAATGTTTATATACAAACAAATCATTGCAAATAAAATATTCCTCTTTTACTCCTTTACAATAAACATTACTATGCTGCATAAGGTCCTCAGAAAAGGTAAACAACATAAAAATAAATACAGAAATGGGAAAATACTTCTCTGAAGGATTTTCAAAGCACAGGTATAATGTTCGAAGGAAAGTTCACGATAACTACAAAGAACAGAACAATCTCACAAGTCGAAGACTTTTTCTTGATGTTGAAGCGACATTAATGTTCTTTTCAAATTCTCGTCTGGTTACCGTCAATTTTTTTCTGTGTTGCTTTTTTTTCTTTACCGGGTCGACGTGGATTCCTGCAGCAGTAGTTCGTCGACTCCACGAATCCAATCAGTCTTTTGCTTTTATTTACTAAGTTAGGCTCCAGATATCCTTTTGAGAATTTGAAGGGAAACCTTTTGATTTGTTCCGAGTGAAAACCAAACGCAGTTCTTTTCTACAAATCGGAATGATCCAAACATATTTTTAAAATTCAAAAGTTTAAGCTAGAGCCTAATACAACGACTGTTTTCTCTAAGAAAAGCAGACGATACACGCTCAATCTTAAATTTCTTATAACTTTTGGATTTAGTAAATCTAAATATCAATTCTTCGCAAAAATCTGATTTTTTCATATAATAGCTTAGCGTAAATAAATCCGATTTTTTCATATAAATAGCTTAGCGTAAATTAATAGGTTAGTCTTTTAGTATATATATTTTTCTACAATTTTTAACGAGGTTCTACATTTACTAAGAGCGGTACAGTGGACCGACCATTTTACAGCACATTAAGCGATGGATTGTATATAAGAGTTCAACTTGAAGTCTGTGGTGAGCTTAAGTCCCAGTTGGCGTTCAAAATAAAGGGTCACCTTCAAAGAAGCACCGTTTATTGCGATGATGGAAGCAGCTTTTTATATCCTTCCTCAGTGATGCAATGATGCAGCATTTGCTGCCATATAAGTGGCGCATTTAATATCGCCTTGCTTCTAACGTTATTTTTTTTATCTCTTAATACTTTGCTTAGTTTCAGGGAGACATCTTCACTATTTCTATTTGTTTTCGCCTTTCTGCGTCATGTCTTCTCCCGTTAATCATGGAGCGTATTGAATGTGGCCAGCCTTTGTCTCCTTCCCGCCATTGAATTCCTAAAACTACTTCAGAGGCAAGATCTGCTGCCAGGTACTTGTCACCTCTATTCTTTGGAGGGGTACCCAGAAGTAGTTGTTTTATCTACATAGCTAATTCACAAGAACTGTTATATACTCTTGGGTCGATCATTAATATAAAGCAGGAAGTGGGTTGAACCGAGAAGCGAAACTGGGGGACACCTGACTTACAATCCGAAAGAGACAGATGGAATTCAAAGAAGTATGAGGAAAGAAAGCCCAGAGAAATTAACACACACTAGGCATACTGAATGCAAAAGGGACAAAACAGAGAATGCTATTCTTAATAAATGTGTGAATGGATATAGAACGGTGATAAGAAGGGACGTTGGAAAGAGCCATGATCGCCGATATTCTGGAATAACTTGATACATTAAAGTTATCTACAGACAGTTGTTAATAGTTTCAACGTAATATGAAACCAAATAAAAAAGTAACTAGAACAGAACAGTCATAGGGAGAAATTGTAAAGATTCAAAAGTTAATTAGCATAACAAAAGATCGGAAGTTGTGGAGAACCACAACCCCTGATATTCCGAAAGATCTTGGTACATTAAAGTTATCTATAATAGGGATAAAGTAAAGATTCAAAAGTTACTTTGAGAAACAGAAAACCGGAAGTTGTGGAGAGCCATTACCGCTGATATTCTGAAAGAATTTGGTACATGGAAATTATCTACAGACAGTTGTTAAGAGTTTCAACGCGATATGAAGCTAAATTAGGAAATCGTAAATTGTTCAGAACAAGGAGAATTTGTAAAGATTCTAAAGTTACTTTGAGCAACAGAAAACTGGAAGTTGTGGAGAGACATTACCGTTAATATTCTGAAAGAATTTGGCACATGAAAGTTATCTACAGACAGTTGCTTAAAGTTTTTTAAATAAAAAAATAAAAGAATCGTAAAGTATTCATAGCAGGGATAAGGAGAAATTGTAGAGATTCAAAAGTTGCTAAGAGCAACAGAAAACCGGAAGTTGTGGAAAGCCATTACCGTCTGAAAGAATTTGGCATATGTAAAGATTCAAAAGTTACTTAGAGCAGCAAATGATTGGACGTTATGGGGAGCCGTGACTGATGATGTTCTGAAAGAATTTGGTATATAAAAGACATGATATGAAATACTTTTTGTATGCAAATATAATTTCATTAATTAGTTTCATTACTTAATTAGTTTCAATGTAACTTGTAAAGAATTTAGCAGCTTTTTTTATGATAAGAATAACATTCGCGCAACGATCAACAGAAGCAAAAAGGACAATTATGCTTAGAATCTGAAAAAGACATTTAGAATCTGAAAAGACATTTTTTTAAGGAACATTTTCTATGAAAATTTCTCACATTCAGGCCGGAAATGTTATTAATACTGTTTATTATAAACAACCATTTTGTATCTATAAAAAAAGACGTTAAACATAAAAATGCCTTTAATAAATAAATTGTCGGACATTTCTTAATATATGACGTCATTTGTTTAATTTGATACGCCATGTTATTATAATGTACGAGATTTATTAAAGTTCAAACAGAAATTCGTTGTCTACCTTTGTGGCCGAAAGGTTAGGCACGTCATCGTAAAAAAATGCAGGTTCGAATCCTGTCAAAGGACGAAATTTTCTATGAAAATTTCTCGGACATTCAGGCCGGTAAATGTTATTTAATACTGTTTATTATAAACAGATTTATAAATACTTGTATCTATAAAAAGAACGTTAAACATAAAAATATATATAAAAAAAGAAAAATATGCGGAAAAAACAAACAAAAATCCTAATATGCAATTATGCTGTTTTAATGTTAATGTAATGTCAACGTCGGACGTTTCGGTCTAGTAGAAAAGGGGAAATATTAAAGAAGCAGGCATAATATGTATCTCACGCACGGTGAATACTAGACCTGGCTTCTTTAATATTTCCCCTTTTCTGGCAAGATTAATGCTCGACAAACGTACATACAAGTTTTAGATTAAAATAAAATTCTTTTAATTTTTCATTCAAAATACTATATTTTAGGAATACGTTTTCACAACATCGCCCACGTGACGCCGACGTGGTCATATTGAAACGGAATGCTGATCTTGAAAAATTTTCAGTTATCTCTTTGGATTATGTCAATCGTCTTTTTATGTTGAATTAAATATAGTCTAATGTTAATTATGTTTTATGAATATGTCCTGAAGATGGTCTACTAGACCGAAACGTCCGACGTTGACATTATATTGACATTAAAACAGCATAATTTCATATTAGGATTTTTGATGGTTTTTCCGTATATTTTTCTTCATACTGTCGGATCTATATCCATATATTTGCTTACATATATATATATATATATATATATATATATATATATATATATGTATATATATATATATATATGTATACAGGTGTCTCAAAAAATCACACTTTAACTGTCTCTAACATGCTTTTTTTTGCTTTTTATGCAGGTTTAATTAATTAATCACAGCATGGCAGGAAAACAACTTAGTTTG
>CAHIKZ030000700.1:905000-907500 GCA_903632075.3 Acanthosepion pharaonis | reverse complement strand
GACGAAACAGAACTGTCTGCGAATGACATAATAATAATATATATGTATGTATGTATATATATATGTATTTGATGCGCACTGCTGATGAGTCCCAAATATAGTACGAAACAGAACTGTCTGCGAATGACATAATATATATATATGTATGTGTATATATATATATATATATGTATTTGATGCGCACTGCTGATGAGTCTTTAATATAGGACGAAAACAGAACTGTCTGAATGACATAATATATATATGTATGTATGTATATATATATGTATTTGATGCGCACTGCTGATGAGTCCCAAATATAGGACGAAACAGAACTGTCTGCGAATGACATAATATATATATATGTATATATATATGTATGTATGTATATATATATGTATTTGATGCGCACTGCTGATGAGTCCCAAATATAGGACGAAACAGAACTGTCTGCGAATGACATAATATATACATATATGTATGTATATATATATATGTATTTGATGTGCACTGCTGATGAGTCCCTAATATAGGACGAAACAGAACTGTCTGCGAATGAAATATATATATATATATATATATATATATATGTATATGTATGTGTGTGTGTTTTGAACACTGCTGATGAAATAATTTAGAAAACTGCTGCCCAGTGCTTTCTGCATTCTGTTGAGGTTTCTTCTAAACTGTATGAATTACTTAATTATAATTATCTCAAATCCTCCTAATTTCTATGTCTTATATATATATATATATATATATATATATATATATATATATATATATATTTTTACATCTATATGAACGTATGCATATGAACATTTGCTCGTACATCTACAGTTATCTGTGTGCGTGTGATAATACTGTAGATATCACGTAACAGTTCAGCTTTTTTTTAAATTTTTCCGTTTTCTTAATACTTTGCTTAGTTTTGCAATGCTTCTTTTGCCATCCCAATACGTTATCGGATCTCAGTGTCGGAGTTTCAGTCTTCTGGTAGAACACTTCCCCGAAGTACAGAAATTTAAATATTTAGGACGTGTTCTACCAGAGATCGGAAAGTGCGACACTGAGATCCGAAGGCGTATTGGGATGGCCAAAGAAGCCTTCCAAAAGCTAAGCAGAGTATTAAGAGACGGAAAATTTTCGTTGGAAACAAAGAAAAGAGTACTGAACTCTTACGCGATATCTGCCCTCCTGTATGGCAACGAATTCTGGACACTCTTGATTTTACTATTCCCGACCTGTATTTTTTTTTTTACTTTTGCTGATAACTATCAAAAGATCTATAAAAAAAAATGTTCTAAAATACTTTCTGGCTTTAAATAACCTTTGAAAGTTTGATTAGCCGTAAAAAATAAATAAATAAAAATAAAAATAATGAATCAATATTGCAAAATTCCGACATCATAATTTAACAGCCTCCACCAATCAGAAATCTCGTTATATATAATAAGAAAGTAATTATATCTTCAATGGCTGACAAATACGAAAATGTTCTTTCTTTCACTGGATGAACTTTAATTATGCGCGATGGAAAATGTTATCCACGTTAACGCTGGAATATAAACGAGCGAGACGGGAAGAAAAATCAAAATGCTTTTATTAAAATGTCGGTGAGATTTTAACTAAGTATTAAACTAATCCCTTCCGAGATATTTCTATTGCCAATATTTCCAACCGATACTTTGGTTCGATTATCGAGAAAAGAGATATCAACCCACTCATGTAGGCTAATTAGAAAAAAGAAGCAAGGCGACGACAGTTTTTTTTTTTTTTTTTTTTTTTAATCTATAAAAAAAGTTGGAGGTGTTTAAAAAACGAGGAATTCATTTAGTTTCGTTTCTGTGTTGCTATCAACACCGTGACAATTGAATATCATATGTTGATAAGACTGTCGCTTCCAATAATGGATCCTAATAGGACTTCTAATTCTCACATGCGATTTGCAGGTCGGGAACACTAGAATCGAGCAGACGTGGAAGGCTTAAATATCTGACAGAGGACGGGAAATGCGATGCTGAGATCCGTAGACGTATTGGGATGGCCAAGGACGCATTCCAAAAGCTGGGCAGAGTATTGAAAGACAGGAGGATTTCTTTGGTAACAAAGAAAAGAATACTGAGCTGTTACGTGACATCAATTATTATTGCAGTCCAGAAATTTATCAGTCGTTGCCCCGTAAAAGTCGGTTTCAATCGGAGGATCAAACATTTTTACTCGTCATCTCAGCGCATTGCCTTCGCAGGAGGCACGGTGGAGTAGTGGATAGCGGCTTGGATTGAGGAATCGGAGAGCCGAGTTCGAATTCCAGTCGAATCCATTACTTTCACTTACGTGATTCACACCTTGGGAAAGGTGTGAATCCTCTTCTTCTCCCTCCATGGGTAAATAGCAGGACAGACTGGGTTCTATAGCCTTGGATGGCAACTTGTCTAGGAGAAGGAAAACTCTGAATTCAAACCTGCTCTTAAAAAATCCAAGGAGCGTCTGCATCGGCAACCGGCGGCTTCTGGTCGTT
>CAHIKZ030000700.1:897500-900000 GCA_903632075.3 Acanthosepion pharaonis | reverse complement strand
CACATTTATAAATCAATCATTCATCTATGCATTGAATATTGTTGCCATATCTGGTGTGGTACCCCTATGGTTCCTCACGAGGTTTTCGACAAAATCCAAAGAAGGGTCCGCCATGCAATATATCCTAACTTAGCATTTCGGCTTCAGTCAATTTCACACAGACATGATGTGACTTCTGCCTGTCATTTCTGCAAATATTTTCATTATTTACATTATTCAGACTATAGTCGTCATCTTTGTCGTCATATTTCAGGTGGTTGGAATGTCGAACTGAACTCTCACTGAGGTAGACTGTTCTAGTTCCACGTGCCATGTCTAATGGATGGCAGTTATCAGTTATCTCCTGTTAATTCCCCTCTCCACGTTCTCCACCGCCTTAACCAGGTATTAAACTGACACTCTTCTGGGTTCTGTCACTGGAACTAACTAACGTCTTTATCCACTGTGCCATGTCTCGTTGAAGACGTCTCTGTATATTGCAATTTTTGCTGTTATCATTGCATGCATATTGGATTTTTTGTTGTTATTATCGCTTATCTCTGGCACTCCTTATTACTGGTTCCCATATTCTATGTTTGGTCGGCTCAGGCTATGGAACATGGAACTAGAAGAGTCTACTCTAGTGAATGAAATAAAGGGTTCAGTTCGACATTACAACCACCTGAAGAAGTCTGGAGTGTACAACGGCCTAAACGTTGTAATAAATATGGCGACAAAGATGAGGACAGCAGTCCGAATAATGTAAATAGTGTACCGCCACTTCTACTCCAAAAGTTTCTTTTCTCGCTCTTCCCGACAGTGGAACTCCCTTCCTCTTACTTGCTTCCCTGATAACTACAATCTTCAAAATTTTAAATGCAACGTCAATCGTCATATTCTGTTGACTTGATTCCTGTTCATCTTTCATATTTTCCTCACCCCCCACGTACACATTCTTTTCTTTCACTCTAATGACACTCCCGATTTGCTTTGGGCGAAATGCTTAAAAAATCTTTATATATAGAATGGGTGTTATCGTATGGGCGTGACACTTTCTCCAGGCCTATCATCTTCAGACTATTAACTTTTTCTTTGTATGCAAATGTATTTTTTTCCGTTCTTTGAACGAATCCTCGAATCAGCAATGTAATCGCTCTTTTAAAACTGGATACATCATTTGCATGAAAGGTTTCATAATATAATGGAGAAAATGGTTATAATGTTTGAATAATACTGCTACGAAATTTGACAAGACCTTTCTTGAAACGTTAACACTGACCTAAAAAATTCTGGAAATATCGGACTGTTCGAAAACTAAACAAAAACGCTCAGATACAAAATGATATTAGATGTGTGATGTCGTCATGTCAGCCCAATTGCTTTAAGTAGCATTTTTTGCCAGTATATGTAAAATATATATGTTACACAATTCGATTCCTGAAAATCTGTAAATAGGTTAGGGAAATGAAGTTAGACGATTGAGCATAAGATATGACATTTATTATTTCATTTGCATTCTAAATGTATTGGTTTAACGTTTTCGTATTATGTGGGATGAAAAACGAAAACAGAAAGAAAGAGGATGTCGTTGCAAACATCAGTCAGAATTTAAGGTTTCTTTTTTCAGAATTGTAGTATAAGACGCACCCCACCTCAATTTTTAAGGGTGATTTTGGAGATTTAAGGCTCGTCTGATACACGGAAATATACGATATTAATTGAACATTTATAGTAATGGTAAATTCTATCGTAAAAAAAAAATACCAGAGTGAGTTAAAATGTTAATAAATTGACTATGAAGGAGCCATGTAAGAGCTGGAAAATCTTGTAGTTATTATTTTTTTTTCTTTTTTACTATTTTCAAAAGGGCCACACCATCAATGGAGAGCATTATGCGAAATTGATGTGTCAGTTGCGGAAGGATATCAAGTCCATGATCCCATGAAAACGGAAAAGAGGAGTTTTGTTTCATCAGGAAAATACTCAAGTCTTTGATTTTAACTGTTGTGCGTGACTATGGTTTTGAATTGGTTAATCAGCCTCCGTATTCTCCTGATTTCGACCCATCTGACTATCATCTGTTCCCCAACATATAAAAGAACTTGGCTTGAAACTAGTATCGCAGTGACGATGATGACGTCATATCTGCTGTTGATTATTTTTTTAAAAATCACGAGGGAATGGGATCAAAACAACGATGGAAGAAATGTGCGGACCGAAACTCGAATTATTTCTCGAACATAAGCCACATTTTGACACATTCTATGAGAGTATCTTGGTCAGCCTTCGAACTTTTCAGTCGGCCCTACTATAGTAAATATATTAACAGTCAGCTTTATAAAAAAAATTATATCTATTTTGTAATCATTTAAGACAACGTTACAAAATAAACGGGAAATAGACATGCCGTATATACTCGTGTATAGTACGAGATTTTAAGATCAGCTTTTTAAGCAAAAAATCGGGGGCGCGCTATACACAGGTTAAAAATCGTCTATTTTTGGTGACCGGTTGCACTATA
>CAHIKZ030000700.1:880000-892500 GCA_903632075.3 Acanthosepion pharaonis | reverse complement strand
GTAAAAATAAAGAAAAAAGTATGCAAGACAATAAGAAACACTACCTGCCAAAAAAAAGTGAAATTTTCTTGAAATCGGTTGAAAAATGTAGGAAATCCGATCCCATATATAAACGAACACACACACACACACACACACACACACACACACACACACACACACAAACAAACAACCTGGGTTTTATAATAAGTATAACTCGATATGAGTTGTCCTCATTTCATTAATGCCTCTTAACCGTGTTTTCAAATTGATTTTGTACAAAAACAATTGTGTTTTTCTAATTTTTGGCGCTGTCAGAACCACCGGAAGGTAATTTTACGTAGTCTTGTGAAGTTTTGTTGAAATCGGTTGAAAAATGTAGGAAATCCGATCCAATATATAAACGAACAGACACACACACGCACACACACGCACACACACACACACACACACACACACACACACACACACACAACCTGGGTTTTATAATAAGTATGATTTAGCTTGGATCTTTCTCTCTGTTTCTGACAACAGTGTCCATGTTTCACATCCATATAGGAGAATGGGGACAACGAGCGATTTGTACAGTCTGTACTAAAAGAGAAATAAAAATGCGGATATGTGTATACATATGTTCTACAGATTATTCTAAAACGTTTGATAAAATACGGCGCAAGGGACTGTTGGAACAGGTAGGTATTTTTTTGTTTAGTCATTTCTCCCCCAAGCAAGGCGGGAATGCCACTAGTACGCAGGGGGTTTCTGGGTGTGAAAATGAGAGAAAAAAAATGAGTATAGGGCGGATTGAGGAAAAGACAAAATATGGACGAAATTCAAGAAGACAGACGATAACGATTGACGCTGCATTTAAATTTTTGAAGATTGTATATTTATTAGGGAAGCAAGTTAACGGAAGAGAGTTACATAGACAGGAAGTACAAGAAAATAAACTGTGGGAGTAGAAGTGACAAGTGCATTTAACTATTCCAACAGTAAAATGGTGGAACTTAGATGGCAATCTAGTTGCACGTGTAAATTCACGTAGTCGTGGAAATTTATCACAGCAGTTGCCATGAAAATATTAGGTTGGTGCAAAAATAATGACGTAATAATGTCGTTTTTTGATGTATTTTTTCACGTCAAAAAACGACATTATTACGTCATTATTTTTGCACCAACCTAATATTTGTAGAAAATACAAAAGTAAGCCATGCCGATTTATAGAGATAGTGACTGATGTCGAGATATTTTTTAAGTTTTATTAACCCTTTCACTGCTACTCATTTGCCCAGTGCTGCCCCCATCCGGTCAGCCATTTTTAAAGAAAATGACAAATTTCAACCTACATATTCTATTACACAGAAAACTGGCACCAGTGTGTTTTAGAGCATTCCATTTTCATGGATATACCTGGGAATGACTTACTAGATCAGTAATTGGTATACACATGATATCTTTTGAAGCATTGTCCTTTGTGATTTGACGATAGATGGCGCAACGGGACACTCATACCAGCGGTATGCAAAAAATGTAGGTTTCCGTACTTAGCCAGCTAGTGCAAGATAAGTGTTGTAGAGTAGTTTTCACAGTGGAGGCTTGTATTTCAATAAGTCGTCCTAAGTTAGATTCGACGCACAAAACGTTAGGAACTTGCAATAATAGTTAATGACGCAGCAATCTAGTTGTGATGGTTGATACTTCAATTGAGTGACTTACTAGATCAGTAATGGGTATACACATGATATCTTTTAAAGCATTGTCCTTTGTGATTTGACGATAGATGGCGCAACGGGACACTCATACCAGCGGTATGCAAAAAACGTAGGTTTCCGTTCTTAGCCAGCTGGTGCAAGATAAGTGTTGTAGAGTAGTTTTCACAGTGGAAGCTTGTATTTCAATAAGTCGTCCTAAATTAGCTTCGACGTACAAAACGTTAGGAACTTGAAATAAGAGTTAATGACGCAGCAATCTAGTTGCGATGGTTCATACTTCAATGTCCGACAGACTCACTCAACACCACACCACTGAGCCTAACTGGCCACTGCTACTACTACTTATTATCTGTGGGAGAGTCTATTACAAAAGAATAGGTATTATGGTATAACAATAAGAAAAACGAAGATCTCTAGAGTTAGCAGCGGAAGTGTTAAAATAAGTTCATTTTGGAGATACAAAATTCAATGGGTAAGGTTGGCGTTAGAATATTATATTCTACCATTTGCTACTTCAACCCATTGAATTTTTCATTTTATTTATTCATTTTTTTTTTCAAGTTGCAGTCTGGGGATTTAGGCAGGCAGATATAAGCGGGGTTGTGGTACCAGAAATTGTCTGACAGCCATGAATGCGTTCTCTCGCCTGTGTGGCATGGTACAGAGTCTGGTTGAGAGATATAGGATCTTCCATCACTGCCTCCTGATATAGAACTCCGTGTTGTGTCTGAGGGCCTGTGGGAAGATGAATCGAGTTATAACTTTGCTATCATTCCAAACACCTTCGTAATTATCATTAGACGCCTCCAACCGTTTCCGAATCCTCTGCACAGCCTGACACCCAGACAACCGGAAATATTCGTATTGGAGCTTCCGGCGTGAATGCCAAGCAGAGGTAGGCCGTCTCCAATTTTCTGGCGGAGTGAACTGCGTCAAGGTGCACTTTTTCTAAGAGACGGCGCCCAGTTGACACTACTAAAGTGTGCAGCCGACAAAATCAGAAACAAATAACGCGCTTGCGCAAAATGAATAATATAAAAGGCCGACAATTTACCCATCGCGCTACATATATATATATATATATATATATATATATATATATATATATATATATATATATATGTATATCACTGAAATCTCCTAACGAGTCGACTGAATAAGAAAAATCCGGACTTGACGTGCTGAATATGACACCCGTCTATCAGCTAAGTGTCAAATTTTCTATCTTTCAATCCCTATATATATATATATATATATATATATATATATATATATATATATATGAAAAGTAAAGTGTATATAAATATAAATAAATATATATATGTATGATTATTTATATATTATATGCGCGGTACTTATTAGAAAGCGCTCAATATCAGAGATAGAGCTAACATATTTGTTGATAGATGAGTTTGTGACCCTGGGTTTCACGCTTTAGCGATCGTCAAAGCGTGAAACCCAGGGTCACAAACTCACATCTATCCAACCAAATATATATATATATATATATGTATGTATGTATGTATGTATGTATAGATGCATATATATATACTACCACGCATTTTTGTCCTAGTAACTTGCATTTTCAAATGTAACAGTGTATAATAAATATCTATGGCTCTACTCTTGTATTGACTCCATTTTATGTTAATGCTATGAACGTTTGAATTTATATTCTTTTCGTTCTTTTTACATTTGCATATATATATATATATATATATATATATATATATATATATATATATATAAAGAACCTCCTACCACTAGAACATCGTTCTACTATTAACGAGCTGACTGGGACTCGTTCCGGTGATTTCCTCCGCAATGTCACCTGGGATGTTGTTTTTACGCTCCCTGTCCAAGAATGTGCTTGTCAGGTCTCATCCTGGGTTAAAGTTGGAATCGACGCTTTCATCCTCTCAAGGTAATATATGGTCAAGTCACGCCCCTCCCCCTGGTTCTCGGCTGCTTGCTCAACCGCCATTGCCCATAGGAACCACTTCTTTCACCTATTTCCTAGCGACATGTCGGACTGCAATAGACGTCTCTTTGCCTCCGCCCGTAACGAGTGTAAGCGTGTCCTCAACGATGCTAAGTCACTATTTTATGCTCGGATGAAGAAGCGTATTGCATCTCGCAAATTTGGCTCCAAAGATTATTGGCGTCCCTGCAAGAGCGTACTTAACAATTGCAAACTCTCTATACTTCCTTTGTTCAACCAGTTCGAAGTCCTGACATCCTCTGCCGACAAGGCTGAATGCTTTGCTCGGAAATTTTCATTCAACACAACGCTCGACTCTTCCGGTGTACCCATACCCGACTTCCCTCTTAGAACTTGGGCCCTATTGAGTGGGTTACACATAACCCCGTCTTTAGTATTGCGCATTATCTCCAATTTAGACCCCCAACAAGGCTAGTGATGGGGATGGGATACCAGCCATTGTCTTGAAGAAATGCGCGCCTGAACTGGCGCCTGCCCTCTCTAAACTATATAACTACTGCCTCAAGGAATCTCGTTTTCCTGACTGCTGGAAGTTCTTTTCGATTGTTCCTGTCTTCAAGAACTCTAACGACCCCTCTTGACCCTTCTAATTACTGTCCTATCAGTCTCCTACCCCTCTTCGGCAAAGTCTTCAAAGCCCTAATCAATGCCGAAGTGGTTAGCCACCTTACATCCCATGATCTGCCCTCAGACAAGGAATATGGATTCCGCTTTGCCCGATCTACAGCTGATGTGCTTACGGCCATCACTGAAACTGTCTACCAAGCTCTTCAAAATAACGGGGAAGCTCGTGCCGTGGCCCTAGACATCACCAAAGCATTTGATAGGGTTTGGCATGCCGGCCTTCTCCGTAAGCTCAAGGGTTATGGTATTACGGGTCGATTGTTTGACCTAATACAATCATTCCTGTCAAACCGTGAATTGAAGTGAATTCTCCTCCAGTGCCTATCCCATGAATGCAGGTGTTCCTCAAGGCTCCATCCTGGGTCCCACTCTATTCCTTATCTACATAAATGACCTTCCTGACGCCATAAATTCCCAAGTTGGCATCTACGCGGACGACACTACAATTTATTCCTGCCTCAAAAACAAATCTAGTATCACTGACAAAACTAACCTGGCCATGCGTCTCGAAAAGGACATCCAATCGGTTGTGAACTGGGGCAGGAATTGGCTGGTTAACTTTAATGCCCCAAAAACAAAACTGCTCTTTATTAATCCCCACAGAGATCCTTCCCTGACCTCCATTAGAATGTCTGACGCTCAACTTATCGAGAGCACCTCTCTGCGGCTGCTCGGTCTCACGTTGACGGCTGACCTGAGATGGAACAAATACATTGAGTCAATTGCTTCGTCCACCACAAGGAAAGTTGGTTCTCTGTGCCGCGCCAGGAAATTTTTCTCCCTGGAATCGATCCTTCAGATCTACAAATCAACCATTCACCCTTGCATGGAGTATTACTGCCATATATGGTCTGGAACCCCTTCTGTTTGCCTGGGGGTTCTTGATAGGCTCCAGAGGCGGATATGCAAAATAATTGGCCCTGATCTGTCATCTCGTCTACAGTCGCTCTCTCACAGACGCGCCGCCGCCTCTCTCTGTCTTTTTTACAAATACTTTCATGGCAATTGCTCAGAGGAGCTGCATTCGCTGGTTCCCAGACTTCATGAGTTCAAGCACCCTACGAGGCTAGCATTCTGCTCTCACCCTTTCACTGTCGAAACTATTAAATGTAGCCGTCTCTTCTACTCTAATAGCTTCATATCTCGCACCTCTCGCCTGTGGAACTCCCTTCCCTATTCCATTTTCCGTGAGAGCTATAATCTCCAACTATTCAAATGTAATGTCAATCGACATCTCCAGTTGCCTTGATCTATCCACTACCCTTCTCCTCATCCTTTCCTCTATCACTCCTATCTGATCTTGCTCCAAATCTTCTGTAACCCCTTGCGTCCTAGTGGCTTCCCGCTTTGCTTGGGGTGAAAAGCTTATATATATATATATATATATATATATATATATATATGTGTCACACATTATGAAATGGACAAAGTACGACAATTATTTTCAGACATTTTTTTATGTTTATACATTTTTTTTATAGATACAAATACAAGTAAATGCTCTGTTTATAATAAACAATATTAAACAACATTTACCGGCTTGAATGTCCGAGAAATTTCCTGTCGGAGGACGCATATTTTCTATGATAATTTCTCGGACATTCAGACCGGTAAATGTTGTTTAATACTGTTTATTATAAACAGAGCATTTACTTAAATATTTGTATCTATAAAAAGAATGTATAAACATAAAATATCTTAAAATGTATGTATGTATGTATGTTTTGTTCAATAACCTTTCTTTCATGTGTTCTTGTTTTTTTTTTTTTCTTTGCAGGAGAGAAATTTTATAAAAATTGTACAAATTGTAACAGTTGAATTGTTCAATTACTAGATTAATATTTGAACCGTTTTATCTTAGAAACGATTAAAGATATCTTACTGGAATTCGCCGAGGTTTTTATAGCACTATTGGACTCTACGTTGAATAATAAGACTGTATTTAGCTCTAATTGGAAATGATGCTCCCTGCTGTTGCTGTGAGTTTTCCCCTCTACTGTTCCCTCTTTTTTTGAAATTATGCACCGATGGTTCTTGAATGAAACTTGAAGAGGGCAGCCAGATTATGAAGGCCTGAATTATCCTTTTCCTCTCACCATTGCTCATTTGGGAAGACTGTGGAGCTGATACAAAACGATTTTCACCTTTTCTCTTTCTAGGTTTTTCAGAGATTCTTACTACAAATGGTGTCATGATGACTAACCGTCTTATCTAAAAACCTGAAACTCAATTTGTTTAGTGGATTTTAGATATTAAGCATTTTGTGTGAGGGACAATTATCCCATGCTGTTACACAATTTGGACAATTTTGCAGTTACGTCGGATATATATATATATATATATATATATATATATATATATATTATATTTGCCTTTGTGCGAAACTGCACATTATTAAGTTTTTAAATGATAATAATCTATTAAACAATAGACATGAGTTAACGGTTTTTTATCGACATCATCAAATTCATGGTCTGAATAATTAGCTAAGAACAAGCATACAATATAATAACTTTCATAATCCATGGCCCAAATAAATAGTTTAAATACCCTACAAAAATGATAACCCTTTATGAAGTCGTCAAAAAACAAATGTTACGGCATTTTTGTTATGCACAAATCCCTTTCATAAAGAAATAAAATAAAAAAATAAATAAATCACCATAGACACGTAAACCAGACAAGGCTAAAACATCTTCCGTTTCAAATTTAGACACCCCCACCTTACCCTGACTTGATATCTATGAAAGTAACTCTATACTGATACTTATTATTAACACCCAACACACGCCTACCCAATTTAAACAATTCGCCCTAGCTGTTAACATGGAAATTTTGATTACAATTATTAAAACACGTAAATTTCAGAAATACGTTATTCCCCAAAAAAATTCGCTTGAAGATCGAACAGAGCTTACTTTAACTCAATTTAATTCAAATAATTATATTGAAGTTTTCGGATCTTGTTTTGAAACATGAGACCTCTTATGTCGCGAGTTGGAATCATATTTTTAAATAAATAATTATATATATATATATATATATATATATACTCCCGTAAAAATAACCGCCAGAATAGATTACACACAATTCACCACTGACCCATATATATAAATAGTCGAGAGAAAACCTAGTACTCGCGGCCTAGCGACTGCATCCAGCATGAAACAGCCTGTCGCCTCTTAGTGTTGACTTCAATGTTCACTTTATATTTATATTTACATACGCTCTATCTTTGATATTGAGCACTTTATCCCATAAATATAGCACAATCTTAAACTATATTTTTATTCATATATATATATATATATATATATATATATATATATAAAATTTTTAATGTATGTATATATAATTTATGTATGAAGATGGATGAACATTTGTGTATATTGTTACACGTGTGTCTATGTGTGTATTTACACATGTAAATAGACGTATGTATATATGGATTTGCATGAATATGTTTGTGAGACACATATAAGAAGAAAACAAAATCTTTAATATTATATTATTAAATAATGAAACCTAAACCTTAATTAAGTTTACCCATATAATAATTGTTGAAACTTGAATAAAGCATGGAATAATAATAATACAACCCAAAATGTACTTAAACAAAATGTATTGACACAAGAACGTATACACAATATTTACAAATAGTTTGGTATATTCTTGGGAAGACCATTCCTGTAGAATGGGTTAACTTAGTCGCAGTCGGGTAGAGTCTCTGGATTGGGTCTCTTCTTCCTCAATTGTCTTCCCGGTACCAACCATATTTATATGGTCGGTACTCCACTATGTAAATTAGGTGGATCGTACCACAAGAACAATAAAGAAAAATTACATTCGTAAATTAGATTTAAAGTAAAACTAATACAGATGCTATTGTTACCGAAATTTTTTTTACAATATTATGGAAGTACAATTGGTCGGGTAAATAAACTATTATAATTTTAAATAATTCTTTAATATTTTCTCGATAAATGTGCTAATAAAAATAGTAGGTAACTTATATTAAGTCCCTAAACTATTTACTTAAAAAATGTTTTAATTGATAACATTCATCATTTTTTAGACATCTTAATTTCTATCAAGCATTGAAATCTATCTTTTACATAATTTTGTTAAAACAAAATTACAGCCTCTTTCGATTCCCTCTCCCCCTCTCTCTTTGCCGTAATACTCATTAAGATATATCTGTATTACTGTCGTCTGTCTCCTCTCTCTTTTCCATTTTCCTTTTCTTTTCTCCCCACTCCCCCTCCCATTCCTATATATCATTTCCGTTAAGTAAACCATCTAAAGGGGTCACGGTTCGGTCACCTCCTACCCCAATATAAAGCATGCTTTTGGAGAGATATGAAATTAACCTCCCTATACTCTACCTTGTCTCTTTAACTACAACTCTCACCCCCATGTTAAATTGCAAAAATTACACTACCCATCAATTTCTAATTCCATTTTTCCTTTCATTTCGTTGTTGGAATTGTTACCTGATGATCCGGAGTCCTTTAAAAAGGATTTTGGTGAAATAGATTATTGTAATGGTACCTTAAAGTGGTTTGTTTTTCATTAAATATTCATATATATATATATATATATATATATATATATATATATATATATATATATGACGCAGTTGAATCCAGTGACTTACCCAAAGAGTTGTACATTCAATACTTGGCTACAGTTGATGTGAACAGAAACTTGAGTTAGGGGGAGATAACTGGAACTGACATATCCGAAAGAGGCATGGCACGTGGAACTAGAACAATCTACACCGTTGGACGAAATAAAAAGGTTTTGGTTCGAAATTCAGATCAATTGAAGAAGACCGGAGCATACAATTTTATCAAATTTTGGCACAATTTTGAAATTATAAATTTTAAATCAAAATTTGTTTAGCTTGCTTCGCAACAGCTCTAGCCCTCAAAATGAAAAATTACCAAAAAATCAGGGACTAAGTGCGAAGGATATTCGACGTACTTACAATGATTTTTTTTTTTTTTTTACTATTTAAAAAAAATTTTTACTATTAAAAAAAAAAAATCTCATTTCAGCTTGTTTATCGAGGTGAGTGCGAACGTAGACCCCAAACTTAAAAATAGCGCAGCCGAGTCTCCCACATTTGGAGCGATCATGAAGGTCAACCCAAACGGTGTGCAATGGAAGGGACTCGCTCTAGGAGAATTTGGTGTGAATTTTAGTAAATATAAATTGGTTTTATTTTGAAGTGAATTCATTTTGAGGGTGAATTAATATTTTGAAGTGATTTATCCGAAAAGATCCTTACTTACTTTTAACGTGGACTTTATTTTCGTCTTCCTGTTTTTTCACGCGAGATTATATCATCTGTTTGTTTGTTTTTAAATTCAAATTTAAAAGCCGACCAAGTTTTGTTTCTTATTAGTTTTTTTTTTATTTCGATTTTTATTAATTTGTAACTTTTTTTTTATACTTAATTCTTTTTACTTTTTCACTTTCTACCGTTTGCTTTCCTCTTTACGCATTTTTTTTTTTTTTTTTTTTATCAGCAAAGTCTTTTATCCCTGGGTATATTCCTTATTTATCTGCATTTAAAAAAAAATTTCTGGCTTTATATTTAAGTTTATTGCCTTTTTTCTACTCTCGCCATCTATAAAAACAAGTCGTATTTGAACAGATATACGAACTTTTATATTTAAAAGTGGGGCGTATTTTCCGCTTACTTTACGACTCACTATAAAACGTTACCTTACACCCGGCTACTGACAGCTTTTTTTTTCATTGATTTTACAGTTGTTAGGCTTTGAGAAGTCGTAAACGAAATTTCAATTTACCTTGTGTTTTTCGGCTACCTCAAAAGGATTTTTAAGCTTCAATATTGATTTTAGTGTCTTATTTTTATATAATAATAATAATAATAATCATCAATGGAGTTTCAAATGGGCGTAGAGATGCAACTACAGCACAATTCACCGGCTGAAACTGCAAAATACTTTAAAAAAAAGACCGCAAAGACGTATGCAACCGACCAGATACAGAAACAATGGCAAGATAAACCGCTTCATGGCCAATACCCTGCCCGTACCAAACAAGCTGACGTAGACAAAACCCGTACCCATCAGTGGCTACGTAGTGCAGGGTTGAAAGCTGAAACTGAAGGTTTTATCTTTGCTGCACAGGACCAATGCTTGCTAACTAGAAATTATCAAGCATATACTAAAATATTGTGTCAGCCCAAAAATGCAGATTCTGTGATAAATATCCAGAAACGATTGATCATCTTATCAGGTTGCACGATATTGGCACCCACTGAATATAAAAACCCGGCATGACAGAGTGGGCCAATATCTGCACTGGAAAATCTGCAACTTCTAAGGGAAGGAAACTGAAAGAAAATGGTATGAACACCACCCAGACCTGGTTACGGAGATAGGACCTGTTACAATTCTATGGGATTACACAATACACACTGACAGAACAATCAAAGCCAACCGCCCAGATATTGTTATTAAAGACCACAAACAAAAACGGTGCCTCCTTATTGATATGGCAGTCCCTGCTGACTGCAAGGTATCTTTGAAGATATTCAAAAAGTTGTCAAAGTACAAGGATCTTGAAATAGAAATCTCGAAAATGTGGCATATGGGAACATCAACAATCCCTGTTGTAGTTGGAGCCCTAGGACTGGTTGAAAAAGATTGCAGTAGACTAATTGAAGGGATTCCTGGAAGTCCATGCCTCAAGGAGATACAAAAATTGTTCTCACAAGTACAGCCCACACCTTACGAAGGGCTTTATCTATGTAATTTAATTTTTTTTTTTCTGCCAGTGAAAGTGTCATGATGCTATTTAACCTTAGGGTCCCTGGCGGAACCCGGAAAGAAATGTGTAAACGCTAGAAATCAAAGAAAAAATAATAATAATAATAATAATAATAATAATAATAATAATAATAAAATTCAAGCGAAGACACAAAGAATCAAGTGTTATGAAGAAAGAAATAGATTTTTCTGGCAAAACAAGATATTCAAAGATGCCAAGAAACTATATCAAGAGCATGAAAAAAGAACCAAAAAAAAAAACAGAGAGTCCGTAATTTAGGATCGAACTCACTACTCAGTCTCAAATTTATCAGCGAGACAAGGTTGCTAAGCAATAAACCACGTCTAGGTGCCCTTGATTTTCTAAGCTACGCTTAGGTGTGGCACAAGGCCAGAAGTATGGAGTCGTTATTGACCTAAGAAGACAAGCTTGAAATGATTTTCTAAGCGTGGTTCAAGTGTGGCACAAGGCAGGAAATGATGATCGAACTCACTACTCCGTCGTAATTGATTTAGCGAGCTAACCATTACACCACACCGTTTTCGCTCTTCATTTTCTAAGCTAGGCTCAGGTGTGGCATAAGGCCGAAAGTATGGAGCAGCCAGTGTCAATCGATCTACTATGTCGTAATTGATCTAACAAGACAAGCTTGAAATGATTGGATAAGCATTTCTTAGATGCGGCACAAGGCCTAAAGTGAGGAGCATTAGTGAGGATCGTTCTCATTTAGTTATGTGCCATGCGTGATAAATGACTTTCGATACATGGCTGACGAGGCAGTTTTTTTTCCCCGCAGTGGATTGCCATTTCTTTCTGCGGTAGACCAGTTGCCATCCAAGGCTATAGAACCCGGTCTGTCCTACTATTTACCCATAGCTGGGGGAGAAGAAGAAGATTCATACCTTTCTTAAGGGTATTAGCACGTAAGTGAATGTAATGGATTCGACTGGAATTCGAGCTCGGCTCTCCGATTCCTCAATCCGTGCCTCCTAGTCAGTTATGTACCATGCGTGATACACGCTTAGGTGATCATGTATCCTTCGATACATAACAGACGAGGCAGATTTTTTTTCCTGCACTAGGTTGCCATTTCTTTCAGCGCTAGACCAGTTGCCATCCAAGGCTATAGAACCTAGTCTTGTCCTGCTATTTACCCATAGCTGGGAGGAGAAGAAGAGGATTCATACCTTTCCCAAGGTTATTAGCACGTAAGTGAATGTAATTGTTGAAACTTGACTAATGCATGGAATAATCATGCAACACAAAATGTACTTAGAACAAAATGTTTTGAAACAAGAAAGTGTACACAATATTTACATATAGTCTTTTGTATATTCCTGGTAAGACCGTTCCTGGAGAATGTGTTGACCTAGTTG
>CAHIKZ030000700.1:857500-872500 GCA_903632075.3 Acanthosepion pharaonis | reverse complement strand
GAAAAAGACGGTGAAGTAAGAAGAAGAAGAAGAAGAAGAAGAAAAGTAAAAGATGGAGAAGTCAGAAGAAGAAGAAGAAGAAATGTAAAAGATGGAGAAGTTGGAAGGAGAAGAAGAAGAAGAAGAAGAAGAAGAAGAAAAAAAAAGACGAAGTCAGAAGAAGAAGAAGAAAAAGAAGAAGAAGGAGAAGAAGAAAAGTAAAAGATGGAGAAGTCGGAAGAAGAAGAAGAAGAAGAAGAAGAAAAGAAAAAGACGGAGAAGTCGGAAGAAGAAGAAGATGGAGAAGTCGGAAGAAGAAGAAGAAGAAGACGGAGAAGTCGGAAGAAGAAAAAGAAGAAGAAAAGAAAAAGACGGAGAAGTCAGAAGAAGAAGAACAAGAACAAGAAGAAGAAGAAGAAGAAGAAGAAGAAGAAATGTTAAATTACTAAGAATGGACGTAGAAGAAAAAGTAGGCGAACAAATCTAGAGACAGAGTAATAGACAAAAGAAAGAAAGAAAGAAACAAACAAAACAAAAACATACAAACAATCAAAAGAAGGAAAGAAAAAAGAAAAAGAACAGCAAAGAAAAAAAGTAGGAAAGAAAAGAATCAGATTCGTTTTGTCGATAATTTTTTCGATGTAGAAGAATCGTTATCATATTCTTCGCTAAATTTGTTGTTATATTTCCTGAAGATGATCAGGGAGTAAAACGGCTGAAACGTTATGCGTTATTAAAGCCATGCTTCTGTGAACAGATACTCATATGCAAAAACACTCATGAAGAATCTGGAAGGTAAAGACATGTGAAAGACAGATAGACAGAGAGGGTAAGACCTCCGAGTCTATCTGAGTCGTGATACAGTCTTCGACTGTAAGCGACGTCTGTCGAACTCTCTGCGTTAGCAGAGAGGATCCCAGACGAAGCTTTGCCGAATGGCAAGGTTTCGTCCGGGGAGGTAGACAGGGCCTGAACCCGTCTAGGCGGATTCAAAGGCTATATTTTTGGTCGAGCCTACGGGCGCGGAGATACCCACATTAAACCAGCCTTGTGCCACATTCAATCCTCGAGGGTGGATCGATAAATACTAAGACATGTGAAAGAACGAAGGAACAGATTTGGAATTGGGGGGGAGGGGTAGAAAGAAAAGGAGTGATCAGGGACACACACAGAGAAACAAAGGCAAAGATAGATATGTAGATAGCGAGAGAGTAGACGAATAGGAACGAACCAATAATAAAAAAAGTATTAAGAAGTTTGTTTAAGAAAGGAATAAAAAAAAATTGAGATATCATACTTATTATAAAACCCAGGTTGTGTGTGTGTGTGTGTGTGTGTGTGTGTGTGTGTGTGTGTGTGTGTGTGTGTGTCTGTGTCGTTTATATATTGGATCGGATTCCACATTTTTCAACCGATTTCAACAAAAACTTCACAGGACTACGTAAAATTACCTCGCGGTGGTTCTGGCAGCGCCAAAAAATTGGAAAAACACAATTGTTTTTGCACGAAATCAATTTGAAAACACGATTAAGAGGCATTAATGAAAGGGGGACAACTCATATCGAGTTATACTTATTAATATCGAGTTATCGAGTTATACTTATAAAACCCAGGTTGGTTTTGTGTGTGTGTGTGTGTGTGTGTGTGTGTGTGTTCGTTTACATATGGGATCGGATTTCCTACATTTTTCAACCGATTTCAACAAAACTTCACTTTTTTTTTTGGCAGGTAGTGTTTCTTATTGTCTTTCACACTTTTTTCTTTATTTTTTACATTCAGAATGCTTTAAAAATTCCATTTACAAGACAATTGTTTATAATAAAATTCTATTCAATCGGTAGACTCATAACGATTGAAAACAATGTTTTTGTTTGACCAATTCGTAAAAAACAAAAAACCCCCAAAAAACTAATTAAGACATGCGTGTCCGTCAACCTTAAACAATAATCTTTGTCAATTTTATTTTTCAGTCTTTATGTTGGTCGATACTTGATCTATCTTTTACTGTTACATCCCCTGGCAACGCCGAACTCTACTGCTAGTATATATATATATATATATATATATATATATATATATATATATATATATATATGTCAGGGACGCATACAGACAAGAAAATAAAAAGAAAGGTACTTATGGAGAAAGCGAAAGAGAGAAAGAGTCACACATACGGAGAAACAAAAAGAAACATAGATAGGTAGAGAGCAAAACGAGAGAGAGCTAGATCAGGGACACATACAGAGAAACATAAAGAGGATACGAAGAAAGAGAGAGAGAGAGAAAAAGAGAGAGAGAGAAGGAAAGAAAGAGAGTTAGACAGGGAGTGTTAGAGAGAGAGAGAAAGAAAGAGAAAGATCAGGAACACTGAAAAACGAAAAGAAATATAGATAGGCAGAAAGCGAAAAAGAGAGACGTAGAGAGTTAGAGAGAGAGATACAAGGGATACGTATAGAGAAACAAACATAGATACGAAGAGAGAGAGAGAAAGAGTGTTAGACAGAGAGTGTTAGAGAGAGAGAGAGAGAGTGTCTGACCAGGAACACATAGAGAGAAACAAAAAGAAATATAGATAGGCAGAGAGCGAAAAAGAGAGAGGTAGAGTTTTAGGCATACCGAGATCAGAGATATATACAGAGAAACAAAGACAGATCTCTCTCTCTCTAACACTCTTTCTTACTTTCTCTCTCTGTAAGTAAGAAAGAGTGTTAGAGAGAGAGAGAGAGAGAGAGAGAGAGAGATAGAGAGATATAGAGATAGAGAGATCAGGAACACATAGAAACAAAAAGAAATATAGATAGGCAGAGAGCGAAAAAGAGAGAGGTAGAATGCTAGAGAGAGCGAAATCAGCGACATATACAGAGAAACATAAAGACAGATACGAAGAGAGAGAAAGTAAGAAAGAGTGTTAGAGAGAGAGAGAGAGAGAGACAGAGAGAAAGAGAGAGAGATCAGGAACACATAGGGAGAAACAAAAAGAAATATAGATAGGCAGAGAGCGAGAAAGAGAGAGGTAGAGTGCTAGAGAGAGCGAAATCAACGACATAAACAGAAGAGCATAAAGATAGATACGAAGAGAGAGGAAAGAAAGAAAGAGTGTTAGAGAGAGAGAGAGACAGAGAGAAAGAGAGTGAGAGAGAGAGAGAGAGAGATCAGGAACACATAGAGAGAAACAGAAAGAAATATAGATAGGCAGAGAGCGAAAAAGAGAGAGGTAGAATGCTAGAGAGAGCAAAATCAGTGACATATACAGAGGAACATAAAGATAGATACGAAGAGAGAGAAAAGAAAGAAAGAGTGTTAGAGAGAGAGAGAGAGAGTGAGAGAGAGAGTGAGAGAGAGATCAGGAACACATAGGGAGAAACAAAAAGAAATATAGATAGGCAGAGAGCGAAAAAGAGAGAGGTAGAATGCTAGAGAGAGCAAAATCAGTGACATATACAGAGAAACATAAAGGCAAATACGAGGAGAGAGAAAGAAAGAAAGAAAGAAAGAAAGAGTTAGAAAGAGAGAGGGGGGAGAGAGAGAGATCAGGAACACATAGAGAGAAACAAAAAGAAATATAGATAGGCAGAGAGCGAAAAAGAGAGAGGTAGAGTGTTACAGAGAGCGAGATCAGGGATATATACAGAGAAACATAAAGACAGATACGAAGAGAGAGAAAGTAAGAAAGAGTGTTAGAGAGAGAGAGGGGGGAGAGAGAGATATCAGGAACACATAGAAACAAAAATAAATATAGATAGTCAGAGAGCGAGAAAGAGAGAGGTAGAGTGCTAGAGAGAGCGAAATCAGCGACATATACAGAGGAGCATAAAGATAGATACAAAGAGAGAGGAAAGAAAGAAAGAGTGTTAGAGAGAGAGAGAGACAGAGAGAAAGAGAGACAGAGACAGAGAGAGAGAGATCAGGAACACATAGGGAGAAACAAAAAGAAATATAGATAGGCAGAGAGCGAAAAAGAGAGAGGTAGAATGCTAGAGAGAGCAAAATCAGTGACATATACAGAGATACATAAAGGCAAATACGAGGAGAGAGAAAGAAAGAAAGAGTGTTAGAGAGAGAGAGAGGGGGGAGAGAGAGAGGGGGGAGAGAGAGAGATCAGGAACACATAGAAACAAAAATAAATATAGATAGGCAGAGAGCGAGAAAGGGAGAGGTAGAGTGCTAGAGAGAGCGAAATCAGCGACATATCCAGAGAGAAGACAGATACGAAGAGAGAGAAAAGAAAGAAAGTGTGTTATAGAGAGAGAGAGTGAGAGAGAGAGAGAGTGAGAGAGAGAGAGCTTAGGGCCTTATACAAAGTAACAAAAAGAAATATAGATATGCAGAGAATGAAAATGAGAGAGGTAGAGTGTTACAGAGAGCGAGATCAGGGATATATACAGAGAAACATAAAGACAGATACGAAGAGAGAGAAAGAGAAAGAGAGAGAGAGAAAGAAAGAGTATTTAGAGAGTGTTAGAGAGAGAGAGAGAGAGAAAGAGAGAGCTTAGGGCTTTATACAGAGAAATAAAAAGAAATATAGATAGGCAGAGAGCGAAAAAGAAAGACTTACATTGTTAGAGAGAGCGTGATCAGACACAGAGAGAAATAACAGGAATATAGAAATGTAAAGATAGATAGAGATATAGAGAGAGGGGCGAGAAGAGAGAGGGAGTGAGATCAGAAAAAGAAGACGAAGAAGAGGAATACATCAATAAGACAAAAATACGTAGGACTTCATTCAAAGAAAATGTGAAAAAAATGAATTGATTGATTGTTTATTTACGGTTTTTCAAGGTTAGTTAAAACCAGAAAACGTTTTTAGATTGTTATATTTTTTTTAGAAGATAACGATTTACCAATACAGCTCTTCTAATTAACACAGTTTGGTAGAAAAGAGGTTATTTTATACCTTTTACGAAGGCTTTTGCGTATAACGAAGCCAACCGAAATTGGAACACGTGTGACGTCCCCCGACTTTCCCTTAGATAACCAATGGTTTGGTCTTTTGTTTTGGCAACCCCTGTGTGGTCAACGGACATTTTTGTTTCTCGGTCAGCGGATGACCTATTTAATTTTTATCTCTTTAAAATTCTGTGGGAGGTCTCAAATGGGCATTCCTGCGACACAGTTAAATGTTTATCTATTTAGAATTCTGTCTCTGAGGTTATTTGGCCAACCTGGAATTTCCACCGGCCCCGTAACCTAAATCAGATTAATTCCAGTATCTTCCTTTTTTACCTTCTCGGCAATGGGAAATAAAAATTTTACCACTTTTCCTTGTCAGAAAAATAACACCGCTTAGTGTCCTTTTCTTGATGGCTTCTTATCGCCTAATTTTAATTCTCGCCTTTCTTTTTTTTTTCTTTCCTTTTTCTTTTCTCTTTCTAGCAACCCTAAATGGTGTCACGCACGGCTCTCCGATTTAAAATTCCGGGCCTCTATTCCATTGCACCATCCGCACATCCGACCTTCCTTATCCTGATATTCCTAAATTAAACCGTTAATTTTAACCGTTTTGACACCGAATAGGTGAGAGCTAGATGATGCCAACCTGGTAGCTAGTTTAAAATCATGCGGTCTGGGAAACAGCGAAAGTAGGTCGTCGGAACTGTTACTCTGAAAATACTTGTAGAAGAGACGGAAGGAAACCACGGCACCTCTGTGGGTAAGCGATTGTAGACTAGATGCCAGATCAGGACCTATCACATTGCATATTCGTCTTTGGATTTTATTTTCTCATACGTGTTTGGTCGTTTCATATCCTACTGCTAACACCTAGGTATCTCCATACATTCTGTTCCAGGAATATCAGCTCTGTTCGGGAATATTAGCTCTGTTCGGGAATATCAATTCTGCCCTGGAATAATCATTCTGTTACGGAATATCAGTTCTGTTCTGAAATATCAGTACTCTTCAAGTATATCATTTCTGTTCTGGAGTATCAGTTCTTTCCAGGAATATCAGTTCTGTTCGAGAATCTCAATTTAGTTGTGAAATATCAGTTCTGTTCGGGAATATCAATTCTCTCCAGGAATATAAGCTCTGTTAGAAAATGCCAATTCTGTTCTGGAATATAAGTTCTGTTCTGGAAAATCATCTTGTTCGGAAATGTCAATTCAGGTTTTGAAAATCAATTCTATTCCGGAATATCCGTTCTGTTTGGAAATATTATTTCTGGTCGGGAATATCAGCTCAGTGTTTAAACCTGACTAATGCTTACCCATAGATTGATGTATAAACCCGCGTAATATTTACCTAAAGATGGAAGTATAAACTCTACCAATGTTAATCTATAGACTCAAATATAGCACAGACAAATATTTACCAACAGGTTCGGGTATAAACCCAACTAAACTTCAGCTATGGACTCAAGTGATTTCAATTTGGAAAAGCCCATGTCGTAAGCTCCAACAACGCAATCCGATTAATTGAGATCCGCTCGAAGAGAAGACATTATTTATTGATTATTTTATTAGCTTTTGTGTCATTTTAATTTGGCAGCTTGGTTTTCTTTTTTTTTTTTCTTTCTTTCTTTTTTTTCTTTTCTTTTCTTTTATTTTTTGAGGGTGTGAGGCAGTTTTCTTCATGACGTCTCCGACTATCAAGCAAGCCGGATCATTTCATATCCTACTGGGATTTTATGATTTGTTTTTGGATCCTTATTGCTTCTGGCATTTTGCAGGGGAGGGTGGCGTATCTTTAGGAATATGCTGGGGTCATTCCGAGGCATCTCCAAAAAAGGGGAAGTTCCGAAGGGGGCTTGAGCAATTTCGTCGCGGTATTGTCGTTAAACCCACTTTAAACTGACCTTGTGTCGTATTCCGTTGCGATATGGGAGCACTGAAAAATACACTTATTGCTTATGTGCAATTGCTGTAGAATGTAAATCGACCTGGAAATTGCGATGAAATGAAATAAAGAGAATTAACAAAGAACCTATTAAAAACAATAATACTCCATCGAAGTCGATTAGTTTTTGAGTAATACGTTCATAATAGTCAAAATACGAAAGTTGTAATAGTGATTGTATGCATGCGTGTTCCCGGGATACAGTTTAAACGATATATAATACCTGAACAAATTTAGGTGGTTATTCTACCTGGAAACCATGGCGAATGTAGTGACTAATTTGATTAAAATTAGACAAGTCTTTTTTTTTTCTGTTTTTACGGCAATTTTATTAGGAAATTCAGTATTTTGCTTTCAATACACATTCTTATATGAATCCGAATTTGTATCATGTGCCAATTATAAAATCCCAGTGGAGCAATAAACCTTCTCTTCCGTCTTTAAATACAAATTAATATGTGCTATCTTCTATATGAATATACGCGAAATATGGAACTTAATTCTACTACAAATCCTGGGTTCAAAACGCCCTAACTCTACTTTATAGCAATTTAACACACCAGGTATTTACAGACAGAGATGCCACTGAGAGATGATAAATAGATGTGTTACAAACTACTCGAGTGAGCAGTTTACACGCTAGGTATTTACTCTGTCTCCCACTAAGACGAGATGTGACAAAAGGTCAGTTTTTAAAGTGGGGACCCGAGTTCGTACAGCCGTCCTAGGAACCAAAATTACCCGAATACCCTGCAATCGTCGGTTGCGCTAGCCTCGGTGCGAGCAACGACCCTTCTGTCTAGTGCAATGAGAGGGCGCAACTCTATTTCCCAAGGCAGAGCCCCTCTCGGTATAATTTCCCTTTGTTGCGACTCTGTCCTTTGACGGTGCGGACATTGAGAGCACTCTACCCAAAGACAGAGGCGCAAATTTGTATTTACTCAAGGTCGGTCTAATGTGGGGAGCCCGAGCACGTATACCCGGGCTAGGAACAAAAATTGCCCGCAGACCATACAACCGTCGGTTGCGCTGGCCTCGGTGCGACCACCGATCCTTCTCTCTAGTGCAACGAGAGGGCGCGGCCTCAGGCAGCTGTTCCCCAGGGATGAGCACCTCAGTATATTTTTTCTTCTGTTGCGACTCTGTCTTTCGACGTAGCCGATCTTTTGCGCACTCTACCCAAAGATAGAGACACGACTGGGATTTGATAAATAATGCATTAAAAAATACTCGAGAGAGCAATTTATTATTTCCTTCTTATGTAACTTTTCAGCATTAAATAATTTGCATATTGATTTTTAAAAAAAGCACATTTAATTAATTAACTGTCCTTAATTACTGTTCTTTTATTCGAGTATTGTTTTGATTTTCATATCAAAAATTAATTATGTTTAGCAATATTGTCTTATATAGTGCAGAAAAGTGTTTGAAATTGGCATTTTACTTGGAATTCCACAAGTTGGCATCTATTTGTAAAACTTTCCTTAACTATAACAAGCCTGCCCCCACACCGCCGAATTAGTTTCTTCTGTCATTACAGCCATATTCTTTGAAAAAATATATTGAACGTCCACAATACTTCAACGTTTTATAAAGCGTGAACATTAATCCAATAGAAAAAAAAACAATTAATTTTTCCTCGAAAAATTACCAGGTTATTTTTCCAATAAACGATTGCAATTTCCAGTCATAATAAGTTTTGTAATGACTATTAATGAATCTCAAAGTCAATCAATGAAAGTTACTGGACTTTACCTTATGCAGCCCTGCTTTTCTCATGGTCAATTATATGTTTTTCTATATTTCTGAGGTGATGTATTATGTACACTATTTACATTATTCAGACTAATGTCCTCATCTTTGTCGCCATATTTATTACATCGTTTCGGACCTTCAGTATCTGTCTATATTTCTGAGATGAGGTATTGTGTACATTATTTACATTATTCGGACTATTGTCCTCATCTTTGTCTCCATATTTATTACAACGTTTCGGCACTTCAGTCTATATTTCTGATGAGGTATGTCTATATTTACATTATTCAGAGATCATCTTTGTCGCCATATTTATTACAACGTTTCGGTCCTTCAGTATCTGTCTATTTTCTGAGATGAGGTTTTATTTACATTATTCAGACTATTGTCCTCATCTTTGTCGCCATATTTATTACATCGTTTCGGACCTTCAGTATCTGTCTATATTTCTGAGATGAGGTATTGTGTACATTATTTACATTATTCGGACTATTGTCCTCATCTTTGTCGCCATATTTATTACAACGTTTCGGCACTTCAGTATCTGTCTATATTTCTGAGATGAGGTATTATGTACATTATTTACATTATTCAGACTACTGACCTCATCTTTGTCGCCATATTTATTACAACGTTTCGGTCCTTCAGTATCTGTCTATATTTCTGAGATGAAGTATTATGTACATTATTTACATTATTCGGACTATTGTCCTCATCTTTGTCGCCATATTTATTACAACGTTTCGGCACTTCAGTATCTGTCTATATTTCTCAGATGAGGTATTATGTACATTATTTACATTAGTCGGACTATTATCCTCATCTTTGTCGCCATATTTATTACAACGTTTCGGCCTTTCAGTATCTGTCTATATTTGAGATGATAGAGCGGTATTGTACACTATTTACATTATTCGGACTATTGTTTCATTTTCATTTATTAAAATATTTTGCCATTGTAGGCCCGTCTTCCAACCACCTGAAGAAGGCCGGAGCGTTTGGCCGAAACGTTGTAATAAATATGGCGACAAAGATGAGGGCAATAGTCCGAATAATGTAAATAGTGTACAATTATATGTTCCATGTTCATGTGTTGGAAATGGAAAGAATTTATTTATACTTGTTCTAAATAAATAAAAAAAATACCCTGCTGCGTTACAGTAAGAATTATGTAAGAAAAAATCTTTTGATTTCAGTTTTTTTTTTTCACCATTATGTTTTTCATTCATGCAAGTACATGCATTTTATTTCTGTCAACACCTGTTAAATGTTATTCAGTTTCACAGTGTTTCATATGTTTAAAAATGGTAATAATTCTAATGTTTAGCTATCAGAATAAATACGAATGTTTTCTTTCATGTTTACAAAAAAAAATTATGAATGAAATGTTCATTTAAACTTTGTTTTTTCAAAGATTCCAAGTAGTGAACTGTTATACCATAATACCTATTCTATTGTAATAAACTCTCCCACAGATAATAAGTAGTAGTAGCAATGGCCAGTCGGGCTCAGTGGTGTTGAGTGAGTCTGTCGGACATTGAAGTATCATCCATCACAACTAGATTTGCTGCGTCATTAACTCTTATTTCAAGTTCCTAACGTTTTGTACGTCGAACCTAATTTAGGACGACTTATTGAAATACAAGCCTCCACAGAGAAAACTGCTCTACAACATGAACATATCTTACTTTGCGAAGAGATAAACGAACGGGCGAACTAATTTTACCCCGAATCATTACGTAGTGCGTTTACTATGAAGCCCAGTGGAACAGTAAGCATTCCGTTCGTCTTTAAATAAAATTTTTTAAATACAAATTATAAAATGTATAATTTATATAATAAATTAGTTTCTCCCTATGTCACACTTTGTCAACTTTACTCTTAGAGACCATCGTACCATTTTGAAATCAGGACGACTCCGTGAGCAAATTAAAATCATTCCGGGTGGGATCTCGACTCACAATCTTGAAATTTTGGATTCCCAAGTTTTCATTACTGTGATTGTTTTCGGCTTCCGCCATGTTGTTTTTTTTTTTTTTTTTTTCTAATAAAAACAATTAAAGGGACATAACTCTTTAACTTTCAATAGCTTATATTCAAATGAAAAGAATTACTGTTCTCAAATTACAGTGTTTCAAAATAAAAGTGTTCGTGTTTTTATCTTCCCTCCTAGATATCGTAAGGAAATTAAAAACATTCAGGGGCCGAATCCAGATTTGCAATACTGAAATTTTGGGTTCTCATTATGGCGATTGTTTTCAGCGAGCTTTTTTTACGTGATTTTTTGCGAACATTTGGGTAATGGGTATGTCACAATCCTCATAAATACGTTGGACATTATTGTAAGTGGGGGTAATGTGCTGTCTACGTAGTCCAACACTAGCAGTGGTTTACCTACTTCACGCCGCTGGCGAGTATTGTATTTTGTTGATGTTATAAAGATTACCATTTCATTTCCAACCTCAGTTTTTATTATTCCTCATTCAGTAACCTTTCCTAGGTTACAACAAGTGTCTTCTACGAACCCGTTCTCATATTGTCCTGTTTTCGTTCAAATTCTGCTACGCACTCTATCCACACGATTTCGGTTGATAATTGATAGTTTAATAATTTCTCATCATCATCATCAAGAGAAATACACACACACACACATACACACACACACACACACACACACACATATATATATATATATATATATATATATATATGATAGGATACAGAACAAGTAGGAAACAGATCTCAGTCTAACATGTTTCACTTAAAGCTTCGTCAGAGATCAAGATAGAAATGATAAAAAATAATTTTATGTTGTGTTTGACTATTTCCTATTGGCTGGGTACGTGTCACGTGTAATGAAGTAACAGATAATATTTAAATATGCGTGGCAAACTTTCCTGACGCTAAAGAGTGTAAAAGTTAGTAAGATGCAGTAGGATGTTTTGATTGGATACGAGTCATGTGTAATGAAGTAACAGATAATATTCAAATTAGTGTAAGAAAATATTCTGATATTAAAGTAAGTGACGCGATTCAGGATATATATATATATATATATATATATATATATTTGGTGATAGATGAAACTCACATCTATCCAACCAAATATGTTAGCTCTATCCCTGATATTGAGCGCTTTCATAAGTACTGCGCATATAATATATAAATAATTATACATATATATATTTATTTATATTTATATACACTTTTCACACACACACACACACACATATATATATATATATAAAACAAATGACGTCATTTGTTTATATATATATATATATATATATATATATATATAAATGACGTCATTTGTAAACATTTGATACGCCATGAGCAGTTATGAATGTACGAGATTCATGGAAGATTGAAGTTTATAAGAAATAAATTCAACCTTGCCTACCGAACGCTCCTTTGTGGCCTAGTCGGTTTTATATCAGCGTAAATGACGGTTCCGTATAGGATGCAGGTTCGAATCCTGTCAAAGGACGAATATTTTCTATGAAAATTTCTCGGACATTCAGGACGTTATTTAATACTGTTTATTATAAACTGAGCATTTACCTAAATACTTGTATCTATAAAAAGAAATTAAACATAAAACATAAAATATATTTATATATATATATATATATATATATATATATATATATATATGGTGGACTCTCCGATTGTATTCGACGTATGAGCGTCAGGCAAAGACACCAGTACATACTATTTGATTATAGTGGTGAAGGCTTTGTGCAGAACCAACCACACTTATTGAAGGGCCGAATACAGAGACACAAGATTCCCAAACGACCCGCCGCAGGTTTTGAATTCAAATTCCTAGACCGGTTTCCATCCAAGGCTATAGAACACAGTCTATCCTGCTTTTTACCCATAGCTGGAGGTAGAAGAAGAGGATTAATACTTTACCCAAGGGTATTAACACGTAGGTGAATGTAATTAATTCGACTAGAATTCGAACTCGGCTTTCTGATTCCTCAATCCGAGCCTCCTAGTCAGTTATGTGACAAGGTGATCATGTATCTTTTGATACATGACTGACGAGGCAGATTATTTTTTCCTGAGTAGGTTCCCATTCTGTCTGCGGTAGACCAGTTGGAATCCAAAGCTATTGAACCCAGTCTGTTCTACTATTTACCCATAGCTGGAGGAAGAATAGGATTCAAACCTTTTCACAAGGGTATTAACACGTAAGTGAATGCAATGGATTCGACTGGAATTCGAACTCCGAATTCTCCGAATCCTCAATCCGAGCCGCTTTAGACAAGTCCACCGTGGAGAGAGGGAGAGAAAGAGAGAGAGGTAGGAAGAGAGAGAGTGTATATGTATATATATATATATATATATATATATATATAAGAAAGAGGTTGTAGTGGTTCCAACAAGAGAAAATTATGTATATTAAAAAGAAGAGAAGAGAGGTGCCGCAAACGTTTTTGGTTGTAATGTGGATTTATTTAGAAAAAAAATATTATGCTTTGTTTTACATAATTGTACGACACGTGTTTCTGGTCTCGTGACCGTCTTCAGGTAAAAGCGGAGATTTCCACATACTATTAAAAATAATTAATTTTTTCCTTATGTTCAATGTTAAATATTCTCGATATGAGACATTCTCTGTTTGTGTGTTGGTAATCCGAATTTCTTTCTTGAATATATATATATATATATATATATATATATATATATATAGATATATATATATATATATATATAATGAGATAGATATGAAAATACTTAGAGGCAACAGTCTGTTTTAATGCTAGACGCAATCGTCATTACGAGGATTGCGTCTAGCATGTAACAGACTGTCGCCTCTAAGTGTTGACTTATATGTTCACTTTATATTTATTATCGCCTCTATTGAGCACTTTATCCCATAAATATAGCACATGTTAAGACAATATTTATTCATATATATATATATATATATATATATATATATATATATATATATCTCAGAAAGAAATCCTTTGCATATTCTCGAACAGAACTATCTTACACACACACACACACACACACACACACACACACACACATATATATATATATATATATATATATATATATATATAGAGACACACACATATATATATATATATATATGAGAGATCGGATATATTAAAGATTTCAGACATTACATGTACTATTAAATGCTGTAAGCCTGAAAGAAAAATAACATGAATGATGAAGCAGTTGAAATTTAAAAATAACTACAATGCTTCATCTAAGATATTCAGACGCCTTAAGACTATTATATCTGCTACTACTAGGCGTAAGCAAGGAACAATGATAGTAACGTGAACGCTTTATTTAAGTATTTCAAGCAACTTGAGACTATTACATCTGTTAATACTACGTAATGTAGATAAGCAACAAAAATAAGATGGGAGAAAAACTAGTTAAAAATTAATAATGATATTGTTGAGGATGTGCAGAATTTATTAATTATAATTGAGAGAATCAGAAGGAATTTGTGTAGGTCGCGTGACTTTCTGCATCCACAAAGAAATAAACGAATTTTAAATACAATCAAAAACAAGACATATTCAATTTAGAAACCAATAAAACATTTATATACAATTAAAAGTAATATATATACAGGATATTTTGGTATATGTTACGATGGCAAAGTATGTGTGATATTTTAGGTTTCGGTATGTCTCTCTTAGTATTCGTTTGTTCATTTACAGTCTTTCTAGATTTGTGTTGATATTAAAAATGTCGATATTAAGTGTTTTTTGGAAGGAGTTCTTATGGAGTGGTCTACCTTTGACTGTAATATTTCTGAATCGTTCGTATGTTGATTTTTACTTAATAATGTAGTGAGTATAGTTCACTTTGGATAAGCAAAGTTGTTTTAGGTTTGCGATTTGATGTCCACAGAGTTGGTCGAGTTTAAGTTGCAAGTGAGTCAGCGTTGATGTAAAATCGTGATTTCGAGTAACGTGGAGTATGTTGGCAATTTCTCTGTGGCTGTTCGTCTCTGACTGTTTTGGTCAGTCGGCATTTTCTTTTATATGTTTTGAAAGTCCAAAATCGGCTCAAAGAAGTTTTGGCGCAATTTCGTTTTGCACGTGAAACTTTCAGATTATTGTGTCGTTAACCAATGAGATTTGTTGATTCGCCTAGTACGGTTTTTATTGGTCGAAGTTTTCCGTACGTAGGTGTAAGATATAGACTGTTCTGTTACTAGGGGTGGTAGGTAGGAAAGGACGAGTCTACAATATCATCATTTAAAAAAAATCCTTTTCATTCTTCAAAAAAAAATTAGACAATTTAAGACTATTACATACGTTGCTACTCTGAGTTGCAATCAAGAAACAAAATAACATGAAAGATAATGTTCTTAATTAATTAATAATAATGAAAATGCTTCATCTGAGACAATTTACGTCTATTACCAAGTTATTACGACTAACT
>CAHIKZ030000700.1:847500-852500 GCA_903632075.3 Acanthosepion pharaonis | reverse complement strand
TATATTTTGTGTATTTATATACAAGTGTAAAAAAGAGAGAAATATAGAAAAAAAGAAGACGAAAGAAAAAAGAAAGAAAGAAAGAAAGAAGGAAAGAAAAAGAAATAGAGAATGAAAGAGAGAAAGAAAAAAGATACTAATTTAGAAATTATATATTTTCTGTATTTATATACACGTGTAAAAAAGAGAAATATAGAAAAAAGAAAACGAAAGAAAGAAAGAAAGAAGGAAAGAAAAAAGAAAGAGAATGAAAGAGAGAAAGAAAAGATTCTAATTTAGTAATTATATATTTTGTGTATTTATATACAAGTGTAAAAAAGAGAGAAATATAGAAAAAAGAAAACGAAAGAAAGAAGGAAGGAAAGAAAAAGAAAGAGAGAAAGAAAAAGAAAGAGTGAATGAAAGAGAGAAAGAAAGTGATACTAATTTAGTAATTATATATTTTCTGTATTTACAAGTGTAAAAAAGAGAGAAATATAGAAACAAAGAAGACGAAAGAAAGAAAGAAAGAAGGAAGGAAAGAAAAAGAAAGAGAGAAAGAAAAAGAAATAGAGAATGAAAGAGAGAAAGAAAGAAAAAGATACTAATTTACTAATGATATATTTTCTGTATTTATATACAAGTGTAAAAAAGAGAAATATAGAAAAAAGAAAACGAAAGAAAGAAAGAAGGAAAGAAAAAGAAAGAGAAAGAAAAAGAAAGAGAGAATGAAAGAGAGAAAGAAAAAGATACTAATTTAATAATTATATATTTTCTGTATTTATATACAAGTGTAAAAAAGAGAGAAATATAGAAAAAAGAAAGAAAGAAAACGAAAGAAAGAAAGAAGGAAAGAAAAAGAAAGAGAGAAAGAAAAAGAAATAGAGAATGAAAGAGAGAAAGAAAAAGATACTAATTTAGTAATTATTTATTTTCTGTATTTATATACAAGTGTAAAAAAGAGAGAAATATAGAAAAAAGACGAAAGAAAAAAGAAAGAAAGAAAGAAAGAAAGAAGGAAAGAAAAAGAAAGAGAGAAAGAAAGAAAAAGAAATAGAGAATGAAAGAGAGAAAGAAAGAAAAAGATACTAATTTACTAATTATATATTTTCTGTATTTATATACAAGTGTAAAAAAGAGAGAAATATAGAAAAAAGAAGACGAAAGAAAGAAAGAAAGAAAGAAAGAAAGAAGACAGGTTATCTAGGAGTAGATAAGTTATGTGAAGAGAAGAAAAAAACAGAAAGTGATTGCATAAGGATAGAAATGATAAAACAACAATGGAAGTGAAGGGAAAAAAAAGACGATAAAAAAACTAAATAAAAAACGCAAGAAAAATGATTAATGTCATTGCGAAAGGAAAAAAAAAAGAAAAAAAAAAGAAACATTGACGTTTGATACTGGGACCAAGAAATAAGAGCTAATAACGTGAATAAAGCCGATAAGAAGACAAAAATAAATGAAATGACAGAAAATAAATAAAAAAAAAAACAAAACAAACAAAAAAACATCAATGCCATATAAAGAAAAAAACAAACAAACAAAAAAAAACAAACAAACAAAAAAAACAAACAAACAAACT
Source organism: Acanthosepion pharaonis (assembly GCA_903632075.3). Lineage (NCBI taxonomy): Eukaryota > Metazoa > Mollusca > Cephalopoda > Sepiida > Sepiidae > Acanthosepion > Acanthosepion pharaonis. The sequence continues at coordinate 850,939 of CAHIKZ030000700.1, read as the reverse complement.
GTAAAACGTATTAGGAAGAGCATAGAGAAATTGTTTTGTAAAAAGATAGCCCGAATGAAATAAACAGGCAAATGTATAAATGGACGCCACTTGAATGAATAGATCTCATCTAACAGATTGACCGAGAATCAAGAAGGGCGGGGTTTAAACTGCCCTGGTTGCTTTCCCTGCACTATTTATAAATATGATGAAATTACAAAGCACTCTGATTGATGAAGGAAGGAATGTTCGATTCTGTTTCTTTTCTATCTTGGGGATTCTTTGTCGCCTTTTGCCGTTTAGGTGCTCTTCATCTCTTCACCGTATTGTCGATTTGAGAAAGAAAGGACAATGATTCGCCCCTTGCTACAGTGTAACCCGGATATAAGAGACCCGGATATAAGAGAAACCCGGATATCAGAGAGATTGTCTCTGGTCCCAAATGAGAGCCTGTGTTCATGTATATAAAATAGACAAAACCGGGATATAAGAGAGATTTTCTCTGGTCCCAAATTAGAGCCTGGGTTAATGTATATAAAATAGACGAAACCCGGATATAAGAGAAACCCGGATATAACAGAGATTTTCTCTGGTCCAAATTAGAGCCTGTGTTCATGTATATAAAATAGACCAAACCCGGATATAAGAGAAACCCGGATATAAGAGAGATCTTCTCTGGTCACAAATTAGAACCTGTGTTAATGTATATAAAATAGACGAAACCCGGATATAAGAGAAACCCGGATGTAAGAGAGATTTTCTCTGGTCCCAAATTAGAGCCTGTGTTCATGTATATAAAATATACGAAACCCGGATATAAGAGAGATTTTCTCTGGTCCCAAATTAGAGCCTGTGTTAATGTATATAAAATAGACCGAACCCGGATATAAGAGAAACCCTGATATAAGAGAGATTTTCTCTGGTCCCAAATTAGAGCCTGTGTTCATGTATATAAAATAGACGAAACCCGGATATAAGAGAAACCCGGATATAAGAGAGATTTTCTCTGGTCCCAAATTAGAGCCTGTGTTAATGTATATAAAATAGACGAAACCCGGATATAAGAGAAACCCGGATATAAGAGACTTCTTCTCCGGTCCCGACAACTCTCTTATATCCGGGTAACACTGTATTACATTAACGGGCATACAGAAACACATCCACACACATAACCGCAATAATGAACTAAATCATTAAGGTCACCGAACAAAAAAGTTGTTAGCTCTCCATACGTCACTACAATATCCATTAGATTTTTTTTTAATTTTTAAACGTTTACTCTAAGCTATTAGAAACAGCTGAGATCGTACAAATCGTAATGGCTGGTCCATAAGTGCTTAGTGGGATTTAGAGCTGGTGAATTTCGTAACCTGAACAGCAAAGGAAGTCTACTTCATGTACCTAAGTAACCAGCTCCTTTTTCTATACCCTGCTTTTACAAGAGCCAGATCAGGCTGAAAATGATCTGGTCTGGTCAAGAGGTGCGTCAGAGGCTGAAATTCCTCGGAGGCTTTTAACGCAATACGGCGACACTGCACTAAGGCATACAGGCGTATGTGAGTGGTTCGAGTTTAAAATTGGCTGGACAAGCATGGCGCAAAAAGAAGCAGGATGGCCGCCAAACTCCAGCCACTGACGAGAAGATTCAGCAAGCTCGGGAGATGGTGATGGCTAACCGGCGAATTATCGTCGATGAGGTAGTATGTTCTGTGCAAATTCGAGTCACTGTTCTTTCTTGCCCTTTGATGCACACTGCTAGTGTAACGGTCATGTTTGCACTGTAACATCAGCAAGAAAAAATGAACCGATCAAGTTCAAACATTGATCCCGTAACTAGAATAGTATCAACTATAGGCAAGTATGAGAAAAATGCAGCATAACAAGCCTAAAGATATGTTATGGCGAAGGAGCAGATACCTTTTCGGCTCACCCTTGTATTTAAGAGAGAATATCGTCATATGTTCAGACATATAGAAACAAAGATGACAAACGCCATTTCCCGGCAAATAAATATTTAACAAACCAGTTTGCTAAGCATAGATCGAGTAGTGTAAACAATTCTTACCGGTTACCCTGTTCGGATTGATCATGGACCGACTACAAGGCAGAGTAATAATCTATATAATAAGAGCAAATGTCAGTGTGTCATGCCTTTTCAACTTTACACCTAGAGGCCATAGCCCAGCATATTATACATTTTTGGAATCAAGCCGACACCGTGAGCAAATTAAAAACCTTCCGGGCCAGATACGGACCCACAATCCTGAAATTTCGGATTCCCAAGTTTTCATTACTGTGATTGTTTTTGTATTCCGCCATGTTGGCGTCTGCTGATAATAAAAAAAAAAGCAATTAAAGGGACACAACTCTCTAACTTTAAATAACGCATGTTCAAATGAAAAAAAATACTGTTCCCAAATTACAGTGTTTCAAAATAAAATTGTTCGTGTTTATCCTAGATCCGTAGCTTAGTATATCATACCATTTTGGAATCAGGCTAACTCCATGAGAAAATTAAAAAACATTCAGGGGTAAGATCTGGACCCACAATTCTAAAATTTTGGATTGTGTGTGTGTGTGTGTGTGTGTGCGTGTGTGTGTATAACATAATTCTGCTAAGTCACAGATTTTATATTTGCATTAATTCTCTATAGATAGAAAAAAAAATGAACGGTAGAATAGATGAACGGAGTGATATATAGAGATAGATAAATGGATAGATATTGAAAAGGATGTGATAGATAGATAGATAGATAGATAGATAGATAGATAGATAGAAGAGGATTTGGTAGATATAGATAGATAGATAGATAGATAGATAGATAGATAGGATAAAAAGTTAAGATCATTGATAGATAGATACAGATAGATAGATAGAAAAAGATAGATGTGAAAGATAAAATAGATAGATAGATAGATGAATGAATGAGAAAGATGAGATAGATAGATAGATAGATGAATGAATAGATATATACATAAAAGAAAAGACAGACGGACATACAGATGATAGATAGATAGATAAACTAGAATAGATAGATATGGGATTAAATGACACATAAAATATAAACAATAGATAATAACACATTACATAGATGGATAGATAGATAGATGATAGATAGATAGACATGAAGAAAATAAAGATAGATAGATGAATGGATAGAAGCAGAAGGATTAAATAGATAGATAATATATGGATGGATGCAGATATGGATATGAATTAAATAAGAACAGATAGATAGATGGATGGATGAATAGATGGATAGATATTAATTGGCAGAGATAAATAAGATAGATATGGATAGATGGATGAATAGATATGATCAGAAATAAATACAGAACAGATAGATAGATAGATTAAAAAAGATAGATAGATAGATAGATAGATAGATGGATGGATAGATGATGGATGGATGGATAAATAATGGGATAAGATGGGAGATCAGGAGATGGATGGATAGAT
>CAHIKZ030000700.1:835000-842500 GCA_903632075.3 Acanthosepion pharaonis | reverse complement strand
ATATCCGAAAGCGCTCGGAAATATAAAACATTTGGACAGTTCTTACACACCTTTGTCCAGAAAAGAAACAACTTGTTCGAACACAAGAAAAATTAAATAAAAAGCTTAACCGTAGTACCTTGTCTGTCGTTTTTAATGAAACATGCATAAAGGAAGGATTGCTACCGGGATATATATATATATATATATATATATGAAGAAATATAGTTTTAAGGTGTGCTATATTTATGGGATAAAAGTGCTCAATATCAGAGTTAGAGTGTATGTAAATATAAATATATAAAAGTGAACATTGAATTCAACACAGGCTGTTTCATGCTAGACGCAATAATCAGACCGCCGATTGCGTCTAGCATGAAACAGCCTGACTCTTGACTGCTCTGAGTGTTGACTTCAATGTTCCCTTTTATATATATATATATATATATATACATATATGTGTGTGTGTGTGTGTGTGTGTGTGTGTGTGAATAAAAAGACAAGAGGAAAAACTTCTTAGCCGACACGTTTCGTCCACTGAGAAACTTCATCAAGACAAATGTAAGGATTCAATTTGTTTGCACGTATTTATTTACAAGTGCTAGGATGTCAGTGGTTTATGAAGGCTTTTGAATTTGCGAACATTTGTGAATGTTCCGTAAAGTCACTTAAAAGATATGGAGCACACAAAGTGCCATAATTCAAAGTTTGGTTACACAAAAATTAGTGAGCAATTATTCAGGACTTTTCTTTATTTTTTACCAGATTGTTATCGTTTGGGATGTACGTATGCGCGGTACATCTTCAAAAACCCAGGTCATGGATTTTAACCATTTTCGGTGGCCGTGTACGTTTACTTGGAAAAGTAGTAATATTTTCAGGAAAGGTGACATTGGAAAGAAACCGGGGCTTAGATTTATATTCTGATAAATTTCGATAGCAGCACTGCCGAGAATTTTCCTCCTGATTAAATTACTTTCTCTTTGGATAAAAAATTGATCAAAATTGTGGTTGAATTTATTTCTGACTATGTCTAGTGCATTTGATAAATTGTTATGTAAAGTTCCCTTTTGTGTTCATAGGTATGTTTTTATTTTTTAATGTCTGCATGATTTCCCACTCTAACTCAATCCATAATTTATTTTTTATTTAGTTTCACGTGAATTTGCTCGTTGTAAACACAGTTTTTGCAATTTATTAGACTAGTATTACATTCTGTCTGTAAATAATTTACACACACACACGTATATATATATATATATATATATATATATATATATATATATATATATATATATATATATATATGTTGTGGTACGATCCAACTAATTTACATAGTGGAGTACCGACCATATAAATATGGTTGGTACCAGGAAGACACGGGGGAGGAAGAAGAGACCCAATCCAGAGACTCTGCCCGACTGCGACTAATGTCAACCCATTCTACAGGAACAGTCTTCCCAAGAATATTCCAAACTATCTGTAAATATTGTGTACATTTCTTGTTTCAATACATTTTGTTTAAGTACATTTTGTGTTGTATTATTATTATTTCATGCTTTATTCAAGTTTCAACAATTACATACAAAGAAATAATCACACATCGAATCAGTCAGAAGTATTAAAGCGATTATTGGCGACATCCATCGCTAGAAACATAATATATGCATTAAAATACTGTTAATCCATAGAGCGAAGTGATCCTCGTCGATAAACTTGATGTCTGTAGTTTTCAGTTTATTTGATGTTAAAATGCTAGTACTTACGAATAGTCCTCTATTCATCATCAGGATTAACAGTATTTTAATGCATGCATATATTTCTGATTGATTCTATGGTGATTATTTCTTTTTGTGTAAATTTCTGGGCGATGAGAACGAAAGTAATATATAAATTCTAACGTTCACAGCATTAAATAAAGACAAGATAGTAGAGATAATTAGGAATTATAATTTTATCATATAGACAAAAACATTTTTACTCACTACAAAGATTTCGATTCAGTGCATTTCAACTGCACTTCGACGGGCAGGAACCGAAAATGAACAATCCAATTGGTTTTGTCTATATCTCTTTTAATAAATATATTTATATTGTGGTGTGTGGTGTGTGTGTGTGTGTGTGTGTGTATAACCTAAATATATATGTGTGCAATTTTATATATATATATTATTTATATATTAACGGTACTTATTGAAATGTTATATAGGAATGGGAAACCTAGGGTCGAAAAGAAAATCAATCTAACTATATATATATATATATATATATATATATAATATATAATGAAAAACAGAAAGGAAAATTGCAATGGAAAAAATCCTTTTAAAGGAGATCATCAGGTAAAACAACGAAAATATATATATATATATATATATATATATATATATATATATATATATTAAATATTTAAGTTACGAAGAACTTGGTAAACCGAATGGGTAATTCCAAGGAGGATGAAATCCTGAGGACTTATCAATGAATACAGAGCTAATATTTAATGAAAAAATAGATCACTTTAAGGTACCATTACAATAATTTTTTTCACCAAAAATCCTTTTTAAAGAACTCGGATCATCAGGTAACAATTCCAACAACGAAATGAAAGGAAAAATGTGATTAGAAATTGATGGGTAGTCTAATTTTGTAATTTAACAGGGGCGGGGTGAGAGTTGTAGTTAAAGAGACAAGGTAGAGTATAAATGAGGGTTAATTTCATATCTCTCTTAAGCATGCTTTATATTGGGGTCGGAGGAGGACCGAACCTCCTATTTAGATAGTTAACTTAACGAAAATGATATATAGGAATGGCAGGGGAGAAAAGAAAAAGAAAAGAAAAATGGAAAAGAGAGAGGAGAATATATATATATATATATATAAAGGAGTAAATGTTAAATGTTCAAAGGACTTATCTTTGCAACCGACTTTATGTTTCACCTTTAAATCGCCAACTTTTTTTTTGTTTATTTCCCCGGCAATTAAACTTAAAAAAAAAAAAGTTTTATATCTGTCAAATATTGCGTTTAGTTTTCTCTTATTGACGCAAAAAAACTATGCTTGCCTTTAAACGCCTTAAGTTCTTGTAATTTTACGTTTATTTGGCATTATCGATTTGTGCAACACACACATATATATATATATATATTAATATATATATATATATATATATATATATATATATATATATATAAGTGTGTGTTCGTGTCTGTGTTTCTCCATTTTGCTTAAAAACAGTTTCTATGTTGTCTCTTCTTTTGATAGATCGATCGACGTGTTATTAACGACTCGGAAATAAAATCTTCTTAATGTCTCCTTCTTCTATAGGAAAACCAAAAAAAATCGTAGGGAATATGTATCGGTTGAATCATCAGCAGTGAGTTTGCTGAAATGTTGACGATCTGAAAAATCTACGCACTTGAATTTATAAAACAAAAAAAAAAAAAAAAACAAGCAAATTCACGTGAAACTAAATGAAAAAAATAAATTTCTTTAGCCTCTTGCGAATTTTTATCTGAATTAAAAAACCAAAAAAATAAATAAATAAATAAAACAACTTACGGTAAACTGTATTTCATGAATTGAGATTAAAAGCAAGTTGGTTATTTTAGTGCGTCGTTCTAGTTTCTCTGCTCATGCGATAAGATCACTTTAAAAAGAAATTGGATAATACAGTCAGGGACTAATCTGTACATATGGAAATTTTGTGAACAAAGGGTATAGAAAATTATAGACGGGTACATTGACTCGTGATGTTTGGATTTGATACACTAAGAGATCGTTGGAATTTCTAGGGCACATAATGTCGTAAGATGTCTTTGAAAATTTGATACTCACAGAACATATTAAAGGTTTTAGGTTGGTTTCTTTCACAGTATATCAACCTATTGGTTCATTTAATGACGAAATTTAATCTTTTACAAAAATGTATTGATAGTAATTTGTCTTCTTTTTTTTTTTTTTTTTAAAAATGCATTGTAGGTAATTTTTTTAATTTTTTTATTAAAAAACGTATGGTAATTTGTTTTTTTCAAAAATGCATTTTAGGTAATATTTTTTATTGTTACAAACATGGATTGCTGTTAATTTGTTTTTTTTTTTTTGTTTTTTTTGTTTTTTTAATGCACTGTAGACCATATTTTTTAAATTTTTCTTGTAATGCAATTTGATTTTTTTTTCAAAAATTTTGTAGATATTTTTTTTTTATTTTTGTAAAATGTATTGCTGTTAATTTGTTTTGTTTTTTTTTATGCAAAAATTTTTTTTTTTTTCATTGGTAATTTGATTTTTTTTTCAAAAATTCATTATATTATATTTTATTTTTCTCAAAGAATGTATTGCTGGTAATTTGTTTTTGTTTTGTTTTGTTTTGCATTGTAGACAATATTTTTTTTTTTTTTGTTAAAAACATGTATTGCTATTTTTTTTTTTTTTTTTTCAAAACTGCATTGTAGGCAATATTTTTTTATTTTTCTTAAAAATCTATTGCTGGTAATTTGTCTTTTTTTTTCAAAAATTCATTGTAGGTAATATTTTTTTTTATTTTTGTTAAAACATGGATTAAAAGTATTTTTTTTTTAAATTCCATGCTATATATATATATTTCAAAATATGTATTGCTGGTAATATTTTCTTTTTAAAAAATGTATTGCTGGTGATATTTTGTTTTCACAAAAAATGTATTGCTATTAATATTTTCTTTTCGTACAAAAATGTAATATTTACATGGCCCAGTAGATAAAAGCGTTGGCTGGATTTAGTGATTTGACCCAAAAGTTGGAGAGTTTAGTTAACTGAGACATCCGGAAGAGGCATGGCACTTGGAACTAGAACAATCTACCCCGGTGGACGAAATAAAGGGTTCAGTTCGAAATTCCAATCACCCGAAGAAAACCGGAGCGTACAACGGCCGAAACGTCGTGAATATGGCAATAAAGATAAGAACAAAAATCCGGACAATGTAAATAATTGTGGCCGAGAGGTTAGGCACGTCAGCGTAAATGACGGTTCCGTATTTTCTATGAAAATTTCTCGGACATTCAGGCCGGTAAATGTTATTTAATACTGTTTATTATAAACAGAGCATTTGCTTAAATACTTGTATCTATAAAAAAGAACGTTAAACATAAAAATGTCTTTAATAAATAAATTGTCGGACTTTTCCATTTCTTAATATATGACGTCATTTGTTTACATTTGATACGCCATGAGCAGTTATGAATGTACGAGATTCATGGAAGATTGTAGTTTATAAGCAGTAAATTCAACCTTTGTGGCCGAGAGGTCAAGGCACGTCAGCGTAAATGACGATTCCGTATAGGATGCAGGTTCGAATCCTGTCAAAGGACGAATATTTTCTATGAAAATTTCTCGGACATTCAGGCCGGTAAATGTTATTTAATACTGTTTATTATAAACAGAGCATTTACTTAAATACTTGTATCTATAAAAAAGAACGTTAAACATAAAAATGTCTTTAATAAATAAATTGTCGGACTTTGTCCATTTCTTAATAAATGTAAATAATGTAAATAATTACATCTCAGAGATGTAGACAGGTATTGAGAAAAGTTTCATTAAGGAGATGGAACAATAAAAGGACGTGAATCAAGAAGACAGAAGATAATGATTGACATTGTATTTAAATGTTTGAACATCAGAATTGACTGGAAAGTATAAATCATCTAGACATTTCAACTGCAAAATTTAGTAATGGCTAGAATGAAAGCTCATCACACACTACTAAGGAGATTTATAGAAATGAAATCTGTTAGCATAGAACTTCTAGACATTTCAACAGTAACATTGCAGATCTTTGTGTTTCATCTAAATTTCAGATGGACTTATAAATGGCTAGACGGGCCACAAAGCAGCTGATGAAAGCTCATTTCCCTGGACTAATAATTACCATGACATCTCCGGTCTGTTCACCCACGCTACAAAATTTCAAAAAATGAAAAAAAAATCACGGGGGTGGCAAACAAAACAAAAGAGAAAATAAATTTGTTGATGAAAAAAAAGGGTGACTGATTTACCTGCTAAAATGCACAACCTAAAGATTGAATTGCGACTCTTTAGAATTGTGTATGTCGGAAACACTCAAGTCATCATTCGCAATTCTTCTCTTCGACTTGGATTGTATTTCTTCTTCGTCGACTTAGGTTGGAAGTTCTCTTGTCACTTCTGGAAGGATCTCTTGCCGATCAGCCGCAACTCCCTGTCGTCCGAAGCTCTTTTCGCTGCCGTCCGGGGCTGAACTCTGCACTCTGACAACTTCTCCTTCGAGCAATGCTTGGGCTGGTAGTTCTCTTTCTTCGACTTGGGTGGAAGGATTTCTTTGTTCGAGGATTCTGCCCGCAAAGGGGTGAGTGAGGTGCCCGCGTTCAGGCTCTATCCCCGCCTCGGTCCAAACACTGGGTTCGCCGCAGCAGACCGGGGTGGACGTGGGGGGTTTTCTCGATAATTTCAAAAGTCGCATTTTCTGTCTTCTCATTATCGACTTTCCCTCATAAATGGGTTCTACCAATGGTTCCTGAATCATTTTCTGATTCAGAGACTTGTTTGGGCGTTTTCCTGCAATCAATCGGGGCGGCTTTTCGTTCTTGTTCTAAAAACGAAAATTAATTTGGCCTTTCGCACAAAAAAATGATAATCATGGCTTTTTTCTCACCTGGGTTTGTCAACACAGCCTGCCGCCGCTAATTAGACAGTTAAACTGAGACAATCGTTTTTTCACCTTTTTTTGTCAAAAAATTATCTTTCTTTTCACTCGTCAATGTGGGGTTCTAGGTCAGAATCTGTATACAATTCCACCGGTCCTAACACTTTTTCTCTGATTAAGATTTCAATTGTTCTAAAAAAATTTCCGCGCTTCCAAATTGATAAGGTGTCTTTCTACGCAAAAGTCAGATGTCATATCTGGTTTCATCAAGCGGCAAATTTCTAACTATTCTTCCAATTGTCTTTAAAAATTCGGTCAACATGGCTAAGATATCAAACCACTTTTATATTTCTCAACCTTCTTTTTGCTTTTCTCTTTTTCTTCCCTTCTTCCTTATCGTTAGAATCACTTAATAAAATTATTTTCAAAAATCAACCTATTTTACATATTTCTATGAATATTTCTAATAATGCAAGGTGCCAGGGCTAATGGTGAACTTATAAATGGGTACGACAGATCATTTTTACACGACACAGGAACCAACTTTCTTAGCAACAGACCTAATTGATTCAATATAATCTTTTCACTCCATGTATGCCGAAAAACGTTAACTGTATTAGAATCAACTGTTGCGATTAAAAAAAACAAATGGCAACAAACGACTTTTGTTTTATTTGAACAATAAAACAAAATCATTTGTTGCTTCAGTTAAGCAACAGATTGCAGATCATTTTTTTAGGTCAGCAGTCAATCTTATGGAACTGATCAAACAAGGAGTAAACAGTTGCGTCAGCAGCAATACCAAGCTGTAAACAGATGACATTAGGAACGTCATTGCTGAAAATTTGGAACAACTGAGGTCC
>CAHIKZ030000700.1:827500-830000 GCA_903632075.3 Acanthosepion pharaonis | reverse complement strand
GATAGAACCGTATCAACGATCTAACCTACCATTATTTCACCTTTCCCATTTTTGGCGGATCGTCAATGTTTTTTTAGGCTGGGTCTTGAACTCAATATGCTGGACGATTATTTTCTTAACGTACAGGTTCTGGGTTTTGTTTTATACATTTTTCCCCATTTTCTATTGGTTGTTTATTGCAAATCAATGTCCGAGAGCGAGTATTTTCTTATACTTATAAGATATCTATTGAACATATATATATTTAGTATATTTATATATATATATATATCGGGGAACTTTTCATTCTTTTTTCATGGTTCTTGAACTCACATTTACTACCGCCTGATGCTGGATGCATCGAAACTTGAAAATATTGGTGTAGCGGTTTACGTATGTTCAAAATTTTCCTATAATAAAGTTTATCCTACAGGTTAACGTTTGATTCGTTCTCATTTCAGATATATATATATATATATATATAGTGGTTTAGCATTTATTTAAGTCCCATTTTCTCAATTCTATGCATTGTTTATTTGCAAATCGGTCTCTATGTGTGTAGAGTGTATTCACATTTAACTGATATGTTTTTCCGAAAGCTGTGGAGTATAGTTTTCTTATTTTTTTTTAAGTGTGTATATTTGTGTGTGTGTGTGTGTGTGTGTGTGTATCTAATATGTCTGGATGCGTATGTATATAATATATATATATATATATATTTATATATATATATATATATCATACTCACATGTGTTTTTTGTCTTGTCAGACGTAGAAGAAATGAATGAAACAAATATTTTTTCTTTTCAAAATGTATTAAAACTTAATAATTAAATACATAAATAAATTCATTTTTCGATGTATATCATAATTATTAGTTTAAAAATTACCGCCTATTTAAAGATGCAAATGTTAATAGCATTTTGAAACTTTTGAAATCTTTCTGTACTTCGTTTTTGATTGGTTTTCTACGTATGTTCAAATGTAATATCCTTAATAAATCTGAATATTATCCATTTATTTTTTTTTGAACACTATTTTGAAAAGAACAGTTTTGAAACAAATCGTTTTTTATCATTTTATAACATATATATTATAAATTTTTTATATAAATATATATATATATATATATATATATATATATATATATATATATATATACAATACACACGTGTTTTTAATCAAGTAGAACTGAAGAAATACGGTTCAAAATGTGTAATTAACCACTACATAAATGCATTCATATTTCGATGTATATCATCATATCATCACATTTGACTACCGCCTGATGAGATGCGATGTTATGCATCGAAACTTGAAGGTATTTGTGTAGCGGTTTACGTATGCTCAAATGTAATATCCTATAATAAAGAATATTATTATACTATTGTATTGAGCACTATTTTGAAATTAATGTTTGATTCGCTCTCATTTCATGTATATATATATGTATGTATATTACAGGGCGAGGTGTGTGAATGGTTTTACAGTCCAGAATAAAATCAGTTTCAATGCAAATCGGAATGTACCCCCTCCGTTTGCCCAGCCGGTCTTTTTAAAGTATGTTCAAGGATTTTCCTTTTGAATCCATCTGCTTTGAGTTGCTTTTAGCGTTACTAATAAGTTGCCATTCGTCCATATGACAGACATCTTCATGGGCACCATTACCCCCCCCCACTCTAGAATCCCAAATTCTTCTTTCCGTCCTTGCTTCCTTTCTTTGAATTCCTTCATTCCATTACCATTGTTCCCCATATTCCTGATTTTCTCTTAGAGTACCTTGCTTTTCAGGAGACAAGAAAATCGGTGGCCTTCAGTTTTTCTCGGATGATTTTTTTAATACTTCAGCCACTTTCCTTTTCTAAAATGTCTTTCTTCACATCATGCCACTCATTTTTCGTTCTTATTTTCGTTTTTAAATTCCTTCATTCTTTCTGTCTTTCTTCGTATTTTGCATTCATGTCATCTTCGATTTTTTTCTTCCCTTTCTTTCTTCTGATTATTTAATCTTAATTTTATGCAAGTTTTATTGGTTCATTTTATTAACATTCCGACATGGCTTCATGTCCTTCATTCATATCAAATATCCTCTTTTGATTTCTTCCATGTTTTTTTCCCTAGATCTGTTTGCAAAACTTATATAGCTTTTTTTCATTTATTTCTATTGCCTCGTTTTTCGCATTTGGCATTTCGTTCTTTCTTTCATTCTCTCCCTCTTTCTTTCTTCCTATTTTCACAGTCTTTCTTTCTTTCATTCATTCTTTCTTTCTTTCTTTCTTTCTTTCTTTCTTTCTTTCTTTCTATTCCCACTCTTTCTTTCTTTCATTTTTTTCTTTCTTTCTTTCTTTCTTTCTTTCTTTCTTTCTTTCTTTCTTTCTTTCTTTTCTTTTCTTTCTTCAGCACTTTTCTTTCTTTCTTTCTTTCTTTCTTTCTTTTTTCTTTCCTTTTTCTTTCTTTCTTTCTTTTTCTTTCTTTCTTTCTTTCTTTCTTTCTTTCAATCATTCTTTCTTTCTTTCTTTCT
>CAHIKZ030000700.1:807500-822500 GCA_903632075.3 Acanthosepion pharaonis | reverse complement strand
GTTATATTTTTAATTTCGCGCATGTGGTGTTTTGTTTTTGATTTTTGTGATACACTGTTTAGTAGTATCAGCTTGTGAGAAAAAGACCACCATTACGCAATTCTTTGCGCCAGAAATTTGGAAACAGTATGCTGTACTGCTTGACATTCGTGCCGTAGGCTCCAATACGAACATTTCAGAGTGTTTGGGTGTCAATCTGAAGACAGTGTAGAGGATTCGAAAAGAGTTAGATGAGTCTAATGGTGATTACGAAGGTCTTTGATGTGATCACTAGTTATGGCGACCTTATGCCTCCTTTCACCTTCTTACAGGGCCTCAGACTCAATACTACCTCCTCAAGTGTCTTGAGGAGGTAGTGCTGCCCTGGGCCCAGAAGGTGCTTGTTGGACGAACCTATGTCTGGCAACAGGACTCTGCACCATGTCACACACGGAGAAGAACCCAGTTATTGCTATCAGACAATTTCTGCGACCACACCCGTCCTTACATCTGGTCACCTAACTGTCCAGATGGCAATCCACTTGCTTATTAAGTGTTAGGCGTAGTTGAGCGAGAGACTAACAAAACTCCTCGTAACACCAAAGATGAACTGTATTAGGGGCCGCATTCACCAACTTAAACAAGAAGCTCATCCAAAAGAATTTCAGGAGATTCTGAAGATTGTGGTTGAAGCTAATGGTGATTTAATTGAATAAATTTACTCTTTATTATTTCAAGATATGTTTGTGTAATTGTGGTAAATATAATTATTAAAATGAGATGACACTGTCATTTTCATTATTGTGTAATTTAGACGACCGTTTACCCATCGCGCCATGTATAGTTTGCATAATATGTTTAATATGAATGAATTAAGGGTTTTAAAAAAATGTATCGCTGAAAAATAAATACGTGGGGTATAATACACACACACACACACACACACACACACACACACACACACACATATACATATATATATATATATATATATATATAGCATAATGAGAAGCCACGTATACTTTCTTAATATGTATATATAGAAAAAGTTTCAAATTAAAAATTATAATGTTTTATTTTATGAAAGTATTTATTTATTTATATATATATTTGATATTTCAAATTGTCCTCAATTTTTCATCAGAAATAACTGTTTGTTACAAATAAAAAAAATAAACGCATATGCTCAGACCATTTAGATTTTCTATACAATATTAATAACTTAACAAAACAATTCCTAAAATGCAAATACCCAATAAAAATAATAAAAAGAAGCACTAAATAAAACTATCCTGATAAATCGTAACACACTTCTCACATACAAGAAAAAAAAAACAACAATCGGATTCCCATGGTTTTTAACCACAATCAATATTCCACACACTTATTCACAATTTAAAAATGATTACAAGAACCTCCAATTAGACAACAAGATCAAAGACATTTTCGATAAACCACCCATAAATGCAATGAAACAATCACCTAACCTATCAGCTATCCTCACCTCTACCAAATATCTAAACAATAGAAACCAAACAGGAAATTACAAATGTAACAAACCTCGTTGCTTAGTTTGCAAACATTTAGTAATAGCTAATACATTTTACGTACCCAACACCAATATCAGGATACAGCCACCTTAACTCACCTGCGATACCCATAACGTAATCTATTATTTATTCTGCAACTTATGTCCTAATAGTGGATATATTGGTGAGTCTGGAAACAATTTTAGATTTCGTTTTAATAACCATAAACAAACAATACGTCAAACAACCCTTATTCCCCCATAGCTAAACACTACAATCAATCAGGACACACATTAGAAAAACTGCAAATTTTTATTAATAGATTCCGATTTTACTTCCACATTCACACGCAGAAAAAAAAACATATTGGATTTTAAAATTAAATACACATAAATTAGGGTTGAATAGGGACTTAGGTGTTTTAAATCTTTATAAATATTTCAATAGCTAAGCAATTTCTTTAGATATAGTAAAAAAATATTTTTTTAAAATATTTATGACAGTTAGATTTAAGTTAGGAATATCTGAACAGTGACGTTCCATATCACGTGACGTCCGCGTCTCTCGAAGGACGCTACTTGCCAACAAACAGTTTTATTTGTAACAAACAGTTATTTCTGATGAAAAAATTGAGACAATTTGAAATATCAAATATATATATAAATAAATAAATACTTTCATAAAATAAAACATTATAATTTTAATTTGAAATTTTTTATATATATATATATATATATATATATATATATATGTGTGTGTATGTATATATATATATATATATATATATATATATATATATATATATATATATATGTGCGTAATTTAGACGACAATTTACTCATCACACCCTGTACAGTTCAGATTCTATGTTTTAATATGAATGAATTATGTGCTTTGAAAAAAAAGTATCGTTGAAAAATAAATACGTGATGTATAATACACACACACACGCACACACACACACACACACACACACATATATATATATATATATATATATTTGGTTGGATAGATGTGAGTTTTTGACCCTGGGTTTCACGCTTTAGCTTGTTTGTCTGACGATCGCTAAAGCGTGAAACTCAGGGTCACAAACTCACATCTATCCAACCAAATATGTTAGCTCTATCTCTGATATTGAGCGCTTTCTAATAATTACCGCGCATTAATCTATACGTGATGTATAATAAATACGTGATAAATATATATATATATATAAGTTATGAAAAACTTGGTATGAGTAGTCCCAAGGATGATGAAATCCTCAGAGCTCAATGTAAATCCAGACCTTATATTTTAAAGAAAAACAGATAAATTTAAGGTTCCATTATAATAATTTATTTCACCAGAGCCCTTTAAAGGACGCCAGTTTTTCCTTTCATTTTTTGGAAGTGCTATCTGATGCTCCGGCGTCCTTTAAAAGGGCTCTGGTGAAATAAATTGTTATAATAGAACCTTAAATTTATGTGTTTTCTTTAATATATATATATATATGCGTGATTTAGTTGACAATTTACCCATCGCACCCTGTATGAAGGATGAAGCAAAGCACAAAGTAACAACATTTTTTTTTAATTTACAATACCGACCGGGTAATCAAAGACCAACACGCTTATTTGAGCTGTACATTAACATTAGAGTTAAGTGAACATTATGATGAATTGCTATTCTGGATGTCATTTCAATTTTATTTGCCTTCTTTCCGAGTGTGGAGTCAAGCTTTAACAGACCTGCTTGTTTGTATTTCAATTTTCGTCTTCCTTCGGTCTGTGTATGAATAATTCATAATATTAATCCTTCGAATTCTCCCAGATGAGTCGTCAATGATGTTTTCCTGACTTCACTAAATACCTGGGCTTTTTAAACATCAGGCAGGTTACCCTGCTTCTCTTTTATCATGTCTCGGTGGTTGCATGATATATATATATATATATATATATATATATATATATATTTAAAATATGATTTCAACACGCTACATAAGAGTTCCCATGTTTCAAAACAAAAGCCGATTATTTACCTAACGAGTTCTTTCCTATTTTCCATATATTTTCCACACACACACACACACACACACACACACACACACACACACACACACACACACACACACACACACACATATATATATATATATATATATATATATATATATATATATATATATATATATATAAATAAAAAAAAAAGAACAGTAAGATATAAAATCCGGTGTTCTTATAGATATTTTTATTTTTTACAAAATAGTGCTCAATGTAAATTTACAGAGCATTAATATTATAAATTAATTGATTTAAATATGGTTTTATATATATATATATATATAACGTCACACATTATGAAATGGACAAAGTCCAACAATTATTTTAAGACATTTTTATGTTTATACGTTCTTTTATTTTTACTTATATATTTTTATCTATAAAAGAATGTATAAACATAAAAATGTCCTAATATATATATATATATATATATATATATATATATATATATATATATATATATATATATATAATTGAATAAGAAAAAAAAAATTAAAATCTTTAGACACATTGGGTTTGTAGATTAATATTCTTTCGTTTTTTATTATTATTTCATTGAGATTCCTCGACTAGTTTCGATATATATATATATGGTTTAATGTGTTCTATATTTATGGGGTAAAGTGCTCAATATCAGAGGTAGACCGTATGTAAATATAAATATAAAAGTGAACATTGACGTCAACACTCAGAGACGACAGGCTGTTTCATGTTAGATTCAATCGTCAGACCGCTGGCTTCTATATTTAATATTATGACTGAATTAATGGCATTTTAATTTTAATAAATATATATATATATAATATATATATATATATATATATATATATATATATATATATATATATATATATATTTATATGATTTAGATGACCATTTACCCATCGCACCTCTGTATGTAGGATGAAGCGAAGCACAAATTAATAATATTTTATATATATATATATATATATATATATATATATATATATATATATATATATATATATATAAATTCATGAATCATTCATACAAAAAACAAATATAGAGGTTAATGATTTAAATGGCGAGAATACATCATCGCAAACAATATAAATAAGATACACTAACCCCGAACCTGTATATGAATGATATGATCCCTGTTCATAAATTCCGGTTGCATAAGGTCTTTTAATTTTTTACGAGCTTTCGACTGTTCCTACAGACATCCTCAGGTATGGAAATAGATTTGTTCTTGTTTTTACTTCTCAGTAATAAGAGGACAAAGAAAATAGAGATGTAATCCGAAAAAAAAGCTATGAGAAATGTGTTATTGTTTTGGATCGTGCGGTCGAAACACTGAGTTTGAATTTTAAATTTTAAGGTTGTGCGTTTTTGTACAAATATAGGAATAAGAGAATTCTTTTTTACTGGTAAGTTTTCCGTCAATGTGGCATGAACTATATTGTTTAATAAGTACATTATAATTGCACCTATAATTGAAATATATATATATATATAACCTTCTGGTAAGAATCTGATGTTTAAAAAGCCGAGACATTTAGAGAAGCCAGGAATACATCATTGACGACTCATCCGGTGTGTGCGGGGGGGATTCGAAAGATCTATGTTAGGAATTTTTTTTATATACAGCCCGGAGGAAGACGAAGATTCAGAAGCATAGATGCATTGTATTATGTTGTGACTGGCTTGAACGTTATTGCACGTTACAATCACGTATTTATTTTTGAGCGATACTTTTTTTTTATTTTAAATCCCTTTAATTCAGTCATAATATCTTAAACATAGAAGTAAGCAGCCAGACGATTGAGTCTAGCATGAAACAGCCTGTCGCCTCTGAGTGTTGACTTCAATGTTCACTTTTACTAAAATACCCTCCTAATACTCACACAAAACGAATCTATATATATATATATATATATATATATATATATATATATATATATGAATTATTCACACAAAACTAATGCAAAGGTTAATGATTTAAATGGCGAGACATCCATCATCACCAAACAATTCAAATAATATACAAAAACCTCCGTATCCGTTATGAATGAAATGATCCTTGTTTATATAAATTTCTGCCGTATTAGTTCTTATTTGTTTTTGACCGCGCAAAAGCAACGCTGAGTTTGATTTTAAAAACGCACAACCTTTAAAAATTTAAAATCAAACTCAGTGTTGCTTTTGCGCGTTCAAAAATAATAACTCATATTCAATAGCATTTTCGGATACAACAATACATATATTTTCGTTGTCCTCTTATTACTAAGAGAAAAAAACAAAAAAAAACAACATCTATTCTATACCTGAAGATGTCTGTAGGATCAGACGAAAGCTTTTAGTAAAATAAGAACTAATACGGCAGAAAATTATATAAACAAGGATCATTTCATTCATAACGGATACGGAGGTTTTTGTATATTATTTGAATTGTTTGCGATGATGGATGTCTCGCCATTTAAATCATTAACCTTTGCATTAGTTTTTGTGTGAATAATTCATGTATATATATATATATTTTTTTTTTCGTTGTCCTCTTATTACTGAGAGTAAAAACAAGAACAAAATCTATTCCATACCTGAGCATGTCTGTAGGAACAGACGAAAGCTTGTAAAAATAATAAGAACTTATGCAACAGAAATTTATAGAAACAAGGATCTTTTCATTCATAAACAGGTTCGGGGTTTTTGTATATTATTTGAATTGTTTGCGACGATGGATTTCTCGCCAATTAAATCATTAACCTTTGTATTTGTTTTTTGTATGAATAATTCATGAATTTGTAAATTAATTGCACCTTTATTGAAATATATATATATACATATACGTTTACCTGTATTTAAAAATTAATGTCGGTTTAGTCTTATATTGAGCATTTTTTTGTAGATATTTCGTTAAATTTAATATGCATCTAATTGTACGTGTATTTATTCTGATATTTAGTGTATAGGGGCAGCAGGCCTTTATTCAAACATATATTGTTAAATAGAAGAGAAAACGAATGTCTATTATGTTTGATCATGAACCGTTCTAATCTTCGTATAGTGGCTTTAATTTCGGGAGAAAATAAAGACAAAAGTAGTCCAACATTTGGATAATTTTTTTATTAAGCTCTTCATCGATCTAAGCTTACTCCCTACTCACAGATGTTATCATCAGAGTGGTTATATCGACATTACAACAGAGATGTTCACCATCAAAGATGACATCCTGTTATGTTTATATAGAAGATTGCTAGGCTACGATAACGGCCACGGAATAATAGACGCAAGTCGTAAATTCGCAATGCGGTTGTATGAAGTCGTGACAGAAAGACATGTTATCAGAATAACAATGTGTTCAAATACATTGTAATATGTTGTGACTGGTTTGAAATGTAATTTTGTTAAGTATGGGTTGCTTTGATTTCATGTAGATGGTCCCCAATATATTAAGGTTCTTTTTACTGTGTCTATGTTTGAGTACTGTTGCGTTATCAACAAATATCTGTCTAATATTCTGTACATGGCTATGTTTTTCTAAGAAATGCTGTTTAATGGAACTAAGATTAGAAAGGTGTCAGGTAATTTCAATAATATTGATAGCTAGGATTTTTATTTTACTTTGATATACATACATACATATATATATATATATATATATATATATATATATATATATATATATAATGGACCCTCCCGTCGGTTTCGACGTATGAGGATCTGACAGCTTAGGTGATTCAGTTAATCAAAGTTTGTGCGATAATATTAAGTGGCATTTAAGACCCGCTAGTGATTTACAAAGGAGGCCACATATGGAGCAAGTGTCATGATTGTGAGATGAGATCACTGTTAGATTGACTGACCTTTTAGATCTTGCTCTCGCTTTTTGAAGATAATTCAGACAAGCAGATTGAGTCCGCTAAAACACGTTGATCTCACGTTGATAATTTATATATATATATATATATATATATATATATATATATATATATCTACATACAAACACACACACACATATATATATATATATATATATATATATATTTATATATATATATATATATATATGGAATTAAATTTTATTTATTAATCTGACAGGTTTTTGTTACTAAAACGTTATTTTTAGTGGATACTAGTATGTTCGTAGACGCCCCGTTTATTTATTAAATAGGACATTTATTTATTTTCGTCTAAAGGGTTGAATATTCGAAAAATTTTATTAGAAAAAAATTCTGATGGGGAACACAAATTGGACACCTGCCAGGTGCGCATAATTTTCTCTCATAAGCTTTCTCGAATATTCTGTTCGGTCGATGAAATAATCTGTTTAATAAATAAACGGGGCGTCTACTCAAATAGGATTACCCACTAAAAATAATGTGTGTGTGATGAATATATTGTCGTACAAATTACGCAAAAAATAAAATAACACCGACATCTCAATTTAACATATTCAGCAAAATTACACAAAATTATCAAGAAATTGCGTAAATTTATTCAATAAAATCGCCATTAGCTTCAACCATGATCTACAAACAACTTCGAAATCTCCTGCACCTCTTCTGGATGGTCTCCTTGTTTAAGTTGACGAATGCTACCATAATCGTTTCCTTCAGTTCATCTTTGGGGTTACAAGGTATTTTGTTGCTCTCTCGCTCAACTACGCCCCACACATAATAATCAAGGGATTGCAGTCTGGGGAGTTAGGTGGCCAAATGTAAGGGGTGATGTGGTCGCAGAAATTGTCTAATAGCCTTGACCGGGTCCTTCTGCGTGTCTGGCATAGTTCAGAGTCCTGTTGCCAGACATAGGTTCTTCCAGCAGACACCTTATAGACCCAGGGCAGCTCAACCTCTTCAAGGCGTTTGATGTAGGCCTCCGTGTTGAGTCGGAGGTCCTGTGGGAAGATGAATGGAAGTATAATGTAGTCACTCCAAACACCATGATGTTGACTGGATATTTTTTCGTCGTTCTCGGTACATCTTCTGGGGACACAGCGAGACAACGCTTGTACTGTGTATTCTATTTTGTGAAATAGATTCGCAGTGCGATTTTTCCCCTTGTCCTTCATGGCTTGGGATAAAAAACTGGCCCTTTCTCATCTTGTATGAGAAATACTGCATGTCTCCATGCACTAACTGCCTGGTAAGAAACTCAGGCAATCCCGTCTCCCTGGTTGACTTGGAGGGATCGTTGTCAATCATGGTCTGGATCTCACCAACAAATTCGAGAATTCTTATCAGACCAATTACAGTAAGTTTCCCGAACAGCCGTACGTTCATAAACATCGTTAGACTCATCCAACACTTTCCGAATCTTCTGTATTGTCCTCAGGGTGTTTGAGTAGCAAACACCCTGAAATGTCCGTATTAGAGCTTCCAGTGCGAATGCCAAGCAGTACAGCATGCCGTTTCTAAATATCTCGCGGAGTGAATTAAGTCATAGTGCTCTTTTTCTCACAGATGGTGCCCAACTGACCCTCTATACTGTGCAATCGACAAAATTAAAGACAAATAACGCGCATGCGCGACATTATGGAGACAATTTACCCATCGCACCCTGTCTATTACAATATAAGGACACCTAAGATTCACACAATACAAGCCGACACGTAAGTTAAAGAACTACAGTTAAAATGATAATTTAATTGTAATTATATGAATGAAAAAAAAAAGAATTGATAGGAAGTGAAGATTATGAGGATAAGGCGGATAGATAAAGATTTCAATGTTAATGGGAGCAAGCACGATAGTGTCTTCTTGCA
This sequence comes from Acanthosepion pharaonis, assembly GCA_903632075.3. Taxonomy (NCBI): domain Eukaryota; kingdom Metazoa; phylum Mollusca; class Cephalopoda; order Sepiida; family Sepiidae; genus Acanthosepion; species Acanthosepion pharaonis. The sequence goes on along the minus strand of CAHIKZ030000700.1, from coordinate 813,225 downwards.
TTTGAAACAGGGAGAAATGGTGGTGATTCAACTCGTTGGAAGTGGCATGTCATGTTCTGGTCGGAACTCTAAGAAATAAAGATGGAGTTATCTGGTTATACGTACGATTGGTGTATAAATGTAAAATGAGGTGTATAATATATATATATATATATATATATATAATATGCAATATTGTTATGTTATATGTCATATAATATAATAACATGTAATAGGCCAGTATAGATATAGAAGTATAAGATATCTTACTATGTTTATTTAGATATATTCATTCAAGAATCCAAACATTCCTGAATGCAATACTTTCTTATTTTATAAATATACCCATATTATTAACAGACAAGATGTCTAACAAAATATGTATTAGGTTGGTGCAAAAATAATGACGTAATAATGTCGTTTTTGACGTATTTTTTAACGTCAAAAAACGACATTATTACGTCATTATTTTTGCACCAACCTAATACATAAATGAAATCTTTACTAATATAATACCCATTAAGTACCATCTATGTCTTATAATTCAAACTTATATTTCAGAATGTCCATTCAGATGGGAAGGCAACCGTGACTCTATAAGTATTATTTATTTATTTATCTTTTTTTAAATCATTTCACCCCAAGAAAGGCAATAAAATCATTAATGCGCAAAGGGTTACTGAGTGTGTTTAGAGAGAAAAAAAAACACACACACACACCATTAAGAAGAGAGGGCAGTCAAAAGAAAGGGGATTAAGAAAGCAGTAGATAACGATTGACGCTGGATTTAATTTTTGATGATCAAAGTTAACTGGAAGGCAAGAGGCCAGACGAGAATTCCACAAGCGAGAGGTGTGAGAGATATAACTGAACTCAATAGATATCGACTACAAACATATATATATATATATGCGGAGGGTCGTTTGGGAACCTTGTGGCATGCATTCGGTGCACCAGGTTTCTGTATTCGTCCCTCCAAAAAGTGTGGCTGGTCCTGCACGAGGCCTTCACCACTATAATCAAATCTCATGTGCCGGTGTCGGGATGTCGGTTTCCTGGGGACTTATCGGCCTGACCCTCATACGTCGAACGCGACGGGAGAGATTATATATATATATATATATATATATATATATATATATATATATATATATATATATAATTGGACCCAAAAGATATAGGCCACTGACACATATTTAATTAACGCAATATCCGATATTATTTTTAATCATTTCACCCTAAGGAAGGCAATAAAGTCACTAAGATGCAAGGGGGTTACTGATTGAAAGCTGTAACAAAAGATTGTAACTAGAACATCGATTAGTGAACGTCCTGCTTTCACTAATCGATGTTCCCGTATGAGAATACGGGAAAAAAAAATTATTAAAGAACGAGAGCAATAACAGAACAGGAATTAAGAAAAGAGAATATAACGATTCAAATTGTATTTAAATATTTGATGATTAATGTTGTCTGTAATCAGTATACCCGAAGATCGTTCCACAATGGAGAAGTTCGAGAGAATAAACCGTTATCATAGAATGTACGGTTCTATAAAGCCATTTCGACGGGAAAAATGATGAGACCTTGCCGCCAATCTAGTACTGTCGTCGAATTCATAAAGTCTAGGTACCATACAGGAAAACTCATCAGACCAATTACTATGACAGGGAATCTACGTTATGGCGGTTGGAAAATGACTGAAGGTGAAATGTCAGGTCAGGACCCAAATATTGCAGATTCAGGCGTGTTTTCTTTCAATGACTGCCTTCGCTTTATTGACTGTTACCTTTTCTTCGCGATAAAATGTAACCTTGGAATGTTTTCTTGAAAACGGTCAGGGCTATGAGATCCATCGGTTTTTGCAGATCTGCATCAAGATAAGCAGCCATGACAGTCGAATCAATCTTCGAAAGATTACAGGATGTTATTCGTTACAGCAGCGCTTATCGGCGGGACAAGTATAATTGGCGTGTCGAATTTAGCATCCCATTGAAGTCGTTGCCGTCGCCATCGCAGAAATAATCATTCAAAGATAGGAATCTAGCAATTCTCAACCCATCAGGGAAGAACTGTCTCTCTATCCTTAGTTGGCAGCTAGTCTTGAAGAAGAAGAATTCTGAATTCCAGATTTTCAAAGGTTTGGTACTATCAACTCAAACCCGTAAAAAACATACGTGCGAAGTAAAACCACAGCATGCTATTTTTTTCTGGCTACAATGGCCTTTATTATCAGGCTCTGTTGTTTTTATTGCTAACTGCTAAAACTTTCACCAATCGATGTTCTACTTACAGTCTTTTTGTTACAGTCTTGCTTTCATTAATCGATGTTCTAGTTACAGCCTTTTTGGTTCTTATTTAGTTTATTTTGTTGGTGATTTCTTAAAAGGGTGCTAAGATATGATTGGGTTATATTTTTAAACCTATAGTTTTATACGTGTCTAAAATTAATTGAATTTTCTAATAGATTTCATACTGTATTGTGTAATTATTTATATATGGTCTTAATATATGTTTAATATATTTTAGGATTTAATTTCTCTTGTGTTGTTTTTTCCTCTATTCATTTATAAATTACTAATTTTTTAAGGGGAATATCTGTTTGTGTCTGCAAAAAACCGTTATTTAATTTCTTTGATTTAATAAATTTTTGTTTTTTAGAAACTTGATAATGTGTAGTTTTTCATGTAGATATAAAGGCAATGGGTCATCCCAGGGTTTACAAATTCTTGTCTATTTATTATTTTCCATTTTACTGTTGGTGTTTTATTTCTTTCTTTTAAATGTCAAAAATATTTAGATAAGAATGCTTGGTTTCGGTTTCTAATATTATCAAAGGAGCTTTGGTGTTGTCTCCAACTCTTTTTAAATTCATTTTTTGTGGATCCTATATATATATTTTTTCGATATCTTGATTGTCAATGGATGAGATCGTACACTGGTATACTACCGATTGTATGTGGCATTTTATATTCAAATGGTAATTTTCAAGGTTTCTACAATTACATAATTTTTCATTATTATTATCTAATTTCATTTCAGGATCTTTATCTGATTTTGGCATGTGTATTTTTTCAACATTTTATTATTATGATTTTGTCTAGATTTTCAGTACAGCTACAACTTAATTTTACGGTGTTTTATTAAAAATCTTGCCTAGTTTACTATTATTAGAAAAAGTTTTTCGATTAAAGCTAGGAATTTTTGTCGTAGCTTATTATCAACCATTTGGTTGAACCTGGGTACCAAATGATTTTTCTTTTTTTGTTTTTCCTCTGGTTCTTACCATTATTTTTTATATAATTGATGTTAGGGTGTTTGTAGCCACTATATTTTAGAGCTTGATTGTAAAAATTTATGTGCTTATAGAATATTTCTTCATTAGCGGAATTCATATTAATTCTTTTCTTAATTGATGAGGGCAGGTGTTTAATTATAGAGGAAGGATGAATTGACCGGAGGTGTACATACAAAGGATAGATAATTGGAACATCAATTAGTGAGAGTTTTTGCGTTTGCGAATGAAACTGTCTTCTGGAGTGAAGGTTTAATATTGAAATTAAAGTTTGGCACTTAATTCTCAATTTCGAAACATAGTAATTTCTGTGTCGCGGTGGAATCATATTTTTCAAAAAATAATATATATATATATATATATATATATATATATATATATATATCCAGGTAAGATGTGAACGAATAGAGTACAATCCCAGTGTTCGTAACATTTATTTTAAAAGAGGGCTCAATACAAAGTAGTGTAATATTATCAGATTCAATAAAAATTTTCTAATTAAATAAAAGGAATGAATTAATTGTAAATTGTAAACATATTTTATGTTTTACCTTACTATTTAGTTAAACTGTGGAATTTGATTACGCTTTTTTATATTTTAGTTGTATTGCGTTGCGCCATACATGGCTTATCCTTCTATTTGTAAAATTAATTTGCATTTAATATAATTTTGTATTAATCTCCTGGTAGTATTAGTAACATCTTGTACGGATTTATTGGTATTTTGTTGATATTTTTGACATTTTGCATCGAAGAATATTCAACAGTTGCATATTAAATTACCAAATAATTTTAAGCTTTTAAATTAATTACGAGTTTCTTAAAGAAGCTATTTATTGATCAGCCTAATTTTTTTTCAAGTAGGAAACTTAGGCATATAACGTTAACATTTGGTAAAATTACCTCTCGACGCCATTTTTATTTAATAGGAAATGGCATTGTCTAGTGCCTATACTTTATGGATCCATTCACATCCACTCCTGTTTATTGCTGACTACCGTTAGCTGCCAATCTACAGAGAACTGGAAAGGGTCAATATAAAATAAATAGTCATAATATGTTTATATTATTCAATGAAGCATATATATATATATATATATATATATATATATATATATATATATATATATTAATGCAGTTCCTTTCATATTGTCTCATAAGATTAATATCATTGTCATTAAAAGACGAAAGGAAAACTCCATATTCATACATGTTTATATCCAATCTAAGCTTTCGGCTTACATAAGCCATTATCAAAGATGACAATTTCAATATATCAAACAACACACGGACGAATCAACAATGATAGTCCGCCCATGCTGCATGAAAAATTTCAAATCATTGCCATCCAAGGCTATAGAACCCGCTCCGTCCTGCTATTTACCCATAGCTGGAAGGAGAAGAAGAGGATTGATACCTTTCCCAAGTGTATTAAATCAACTACTCCATCGTGCCTCTTCTCTCTCTCTCTCACTCTCTCTCTCTCTCTCTCTCTCTCTCTCTATATATATATATATATATATATCCTATGAAAGGCTGGCCCTTGTCGTAACCCGAGTTTCAAGTCTTCTGAAGATCGCGTGAGCGTTAAACAAGATTTACAAGAGATATTCTTTTATACGATTTAACGTTGTTAAGCAGTTTTTCGTTCTGTCTAGGCAATCTAGGTTTCGAGCACTTTACTGCGTAACTAGATCTCGGCCTTTTCTTTCTCTTTTCTTTTTCAGCATAGTTTTTTTTTTTCTTCAAGAATGTATCTGCATAAGAGTTTTAGGTCTGCTGGCAAGTTGCCTGTTGGTTCCATGAACGATTTTGGTTTTTCTTTAATAATTACATATACAGGGTTATTAAAAAGAATGAACCGATTTCATGACGCATAGCTTCAGTTCTCAAGCATCAACATGGAATCAGTCAGTGACCATTTCAAAGAGCAGTTTTCTAATTTCTGAATTGCCACCACGGGGGTGGGGGGTTGCAGTCGCGTCCTATCTCCTGCACTTGTTTGCTTACCCCGAAATGGCGATTCCTCAGCAAAAGGCGTTCTGCGTTCTCGAGTTCGCGAAAACAAATATAGTTATCACGGTGCAGCATGCTTTTCGAAGGCAGATCGACATTAATCCGCCCTATCCTAAGAACATTCGACAGTTTAAACAGTTTCAAGAAAATGGGAGTCTATGTAAAGAAAAAGGTCTAAGACGACCATGAGCTTACGAGGCACAAGTGGCGTGAATCCGTGCTTCGTTTGAGGGGATTCCAAAGAAGTCCAAAACTAGAGCTAGCTGTGAGTTTACGATCTCTCAATCGACTATCTCGAGTGTGCTAAGAAGAAGTCTACATTTGAAACCTTAAAAACTGCGCATCGTTCAGGCGCTTAAGACAACGTTGCTCTTTGGGCTTGGCCTGCAAGATACCTAGACCTCACCATATTTGATTTTTTTTTTTGTAGGGATA
>CAHIKZ030000700.1:742500-787500 GCA_903632075.3 Acanthosepion pharaonis | reverse complement strand
GGCTTTTTCTATTTTATTATTAAAGCTTCCATTATTTTTAGTCTTTTTTTGCAGGTGAATGCAGTTAATATATTTGTGTTTTCTACTTGTATGTTTCCAATGGAGACTGGTAAATTTGTGTGTATATTTAAATGGGTTCTAATGGAGCTGTGATCAGAGAGGTGTAACGTAAGACGTCTGGATAAGCATGTAGTTGCGTAACCGATATAATTATTTATGAGTCCGGTTTGATCAGGAACACAGTTCCTTAAGGGGCATTTGGACTCATAGATAATGTTCGTTCTTTGTAATTTTGACTTAACTGGTGTGTTGTTAATTTTGAGGATAAGGTTAGCTGTCTTAAATTTTTTATAATAGATAATTAATTTCATTTTTTATTCGGATCAGTTGGAGTACTATATTTCTTTATAATATGCCTTAGAGAAGATACGTCTTGTTTGTAATTGATATGCATTTGATTTTTGTAATAAATGTGTATGTGATTTTTAGTTGTGTGTTCGCTATCGTTATTACTTACTTTGGAGAGAAATGGTCTAATTTGTTGGTCTATAAGGTAGTTTGGGAAGTCGTTGTTGATTAGGGTTTGTTTTGCATTATTAAGTTCTTTGAGGAAGAATAGTCGAGAGGATGAATTCTGGTGTGCTCTTTTTAGAAAGTTTTTTTTATTACTGCTATATGATTTGATTATAGTGATGAAGGTAGTATATATATATATATATATATATATATATATATATATATATATATATATATATTATATATTATTAGTAGTAAAATTACCTGAGTGATCATAATACATATCAACTTTTATTCTATATTATTTTTTCGTGAGCACTTTCGAATGTTGCTACATTTGTTTTCAACGATTGTTCTGTGTGCAGTTACGCAACTGATTTTTAATTGCGGCGTTCTCACATTTGATGGAACTAATTTCACGTCAATCAAAGTGACATCATATCAACGGTCAACGGTTTCTGACACCGAAACAATGTAAAACGTTCATATAAACGTATGTTCCAAAGGCTATCGTTTTACCTCAACGCAGCAAATGTTCAATATGTCCTCCGCTTGCTTTTGCACGCGCATGCGCCCCTGTCAGGCGTACAAGCGGATCTCGGCTTTCCTTGATCCATAGTTTGTGATGCCACGGATCCATTCTCAGCAACGCGACGATAAACAGGAGCAAATTTTGGATACCTCGGCTGCTTTTTGTCTGGAAAAGCAATCCGATATAGATATGTAGCCTCGTGTCCATTACCATTCATGCGGCTGGAGGGAAAATGAATATCTATCTGCTCACGATACGGATATCCCGCCATTATTAAACGGGACACTTCTCCGTTAACCCACTACTACACATGTTAAACGTTGAAGACAATCTAGCCACAAATGTACACGAGTGACATGAAAACACAGCGCCATCTACAGTATACTTGCTTTAAACTTAATAACTCAAAAATGAAGAATTTTCAAACACTTACTTATAGGATTTCAGTCCTTGCATTAGTTTGAAGAACCCGCCCCAAAGTTTGTAAAACCATTTTTGATACGCCCTGTCTATATATTAGATGGTCTAGCTTTTAATAGACGGTGGCTTCTCCTAGAAAATTGGACGCAGATTCGATTCCTGGTGGGGGGTACATTTGATTTAATAAATGCAGGTCACTAGACGAAATAAATACACTTTAAACTAAAAACGAACGTATACTCAAATATGAGGATCTATTAAAAATAATGCAGACATTTTCTTTTATTTTTAATAGCAATGCAAAATGAATTAATTCCTGATCACAGTCGGTAATGAAAGCATTTCTATTACTATAAAACATGTAAAATGTACATATTCAGACAACACAAAAAACTACGACACAAATACATCCTTGATAACATACTAATAGATTGGCCGAAACCGCTTGGCCCGGAGGCTCATTTGAGGCTCGATGTCCCAAAAATTAATCTTTTGTACTAATACAAGAAAAATATAATACGCTTAATCGCAGTGCCTTGTCACTGATTTTCAACAAATACTATATATATATATTTAATGAAAAACAGACCACTTTAAGGTACCATTACAATAATTTATTTCACCAAAATCCTTTTTAAAGGACTCCGGATCATCAGGTAACAATTCCAACAACGAAATGAAAGGAAAAATGGGATTAGAAATTGATGGGTAGTGTAATTTTTGTAATTTAATAGGTGGGGGTGAGAGTTGTAGTTAAAGAGACAAGGTAGAGTATAGGGAGGGGTTAATTTCAAATCTCTCTTAAGCATGCTTTATATTGGGGTAAGAAGATATATATATATATATATATATATATATATATATATATATATATATATATATATATATATATATATATATATATTATTAGTATTAGTAGTAATCTTATAACTATAATAATAATACTCGCTCGGAAAACCTTCGGTGTCTTGATTTGCAAATGAACAAGCCAATACCAAAGTGAAAAAAAAAATGGTATGAAAAAAGATAGAACCAAGAACATGTGCGTGAGCCGAAAATAGTCGTCCAGCATGCAAGTTCAAAGCCCAAAGAAAGAAAAAAAAAAACTGATACGAGTACGCAAAATAACTAAATAAAGGACTCGATACAGTAAGTAGTGGAGACCTAGATAAACCTAGAGAGCCAGACAAACCTACAAAGGTTTCACCTAAGCGGATCGTCAGGGAACGACAATCCGCTTAGGTGAAACTTTGTTATGTTGTTGTTAGCTTTCTATATATTTATATATATATATATATATATATATATATATATATATATATATATATATATATATATAATGTGTGTGTGTGTGTGTGTGTGTGTTTATTATAATTTTTTCATATAGACAAAAACAATTTACTCACGACAAAGATGTAACTTCGTTTCGGTGCATTTAGTTGCACCTCGACTGGTGACGAATAATAAATAATTATTGCTCTACTATCGGTATTTAGCTCTCTTTTGATGTAATGTAATTTATATATTATTTTCGTTCTTATTATATTCACTATATATTTACCTTCGTTTGGTGTGGATTTAAGTTTCGTCGGTTACCCAAACTTAAATCGCACACCAAACGAAGATATATGTATATTTATTAATATATATTTCCTGGCTCTGTCAAAACACCTCGAGCACTATTATGTTCACATCTCTTGGCAGAATTTGGTAATTATTTATTCGCTTACCTGTGCATACAAGCCAGCACGAGAGTATACGATTGCTTATATTTAGTTATTTCATTTTCCTAAATCAATATATATATATATATATATATTTATTAAAGACATTTTATTATGTTTAACGTTGTTATTTTATAGATACAAGTATTTAAGCAAATGCTCTGTTTATGATAAACAGTATTAAATAACATTTACCGGCCTGAATGTCCGAGAAATTTTCATAGAAAATATTCGTTCTTTGACAGGATTCGAACCTGCATCCTATACGGAACCGTCATATACGCTGACGTGCCTTACCGCTAGGCTACAAAGAAGCGTTCGGTAGACAAGGTCGCATTTACTGCTTATAAACTCCAATTTTCCATGAATCTCGTACATTCATAACTGCTCTGGCGTATCGAATGTAAACAAATGACGTCATATATTAAGAAATGGACAAGGTCCGACAATTTTTATTTATTAAAAACATTTTATTATGTTTAACGTTGTTATTTTATATATATTAAATGAAAAATTTCTCGGACATTCAGGCCGGTAAATATTATTTAATATTTTTATCATAAACAGAGCATTTGCTTAAATATTCGTATCTATAAAATACAACCTTAAACATAATAAAATGTCTTTAATAAATAAATATCGGACTTATTCCTATATATGACGTCTTTGTTTACAAATTCGATACGCCAGAGCAGTTCAATTTCCGATCCCATAAACTCAAGTTTATAATCTCGTACATTCGACCCCTGTCGTATCGAATGTAAACAAATGACGTCATATATTAGGCATGTCAGGTCCGACAATTCCGTATAGGATTTTTTATTATGTTTTATCCTGTCAAAGAACGAATATTTTCTATGAACATTTCTCCCACATTCAGGCCGGTAAATGTTATTTAATACTGTTTATCATAAACAGAGCATTTGCTTAAATACTTGTATCTATAAAATAACAACGTTAAAATATAATAAATGTCTTTAATAAATAAATTGTCGGACCTTGTCCATTTCTTAATATATATATATATATATATATATATATATGTATATATTTGAACAATAAAAAATATTAAAAAATTAAAATTTTCATACACACTGGGTTGTATATTAATATTTTTTGTTTTATTATTTCCATTAGGTTCCTCGACAAGTTTCAGCCAGAATGGCCATCATCAGGAGTAAAAGAATCCTTGCTTGTAACTAGTGAACTACAGGGGAGAATAACTGTTTCTGAATAAAGTGAACTTTATGTGTAGTTTTCATTTGTTTTCATTTATCGTTAATTTTGGTCAGTCCTTGCGTTGGTTAAACGGCTTTTTTTAAGTAAGTTGTTTTTTAAGATAGTGGATGAGAGATTCATGACTTACAGGTATCTCTCCTTGGTCATTTTTACAGCTTTATTAGTTGCCGGGATTGGGATGTGTGTGATAATTGCATGTTATCTTTTAGTTCTTTGGGAGTGTGTGTGATGTGAGTATATATATATATATATATATATATATATAGAATAAATGTGAATATCAGTGTGTCACTGTGTCACACTTTTTCAATTAAAGGGACGCAACTCTCTAACTTTCAATAGCTCATTTTGCAAAAGTGTTGGATTTCCAAGTTTGCTTTCGCCGATTTATTACGTGATTTTTCGGGAATAATCAAAATTATTTGCGCAATCCAGTGAAAGTCACCCAATGAAATAAAACTAATTTTTTCTTGTTCAGAAAGTAAGGACCTACGTACATCAAATTGTCTTTAAATTAAGTGGCGCCAGAAGAATTATCGTTGAACATTTAAAAGTTAAGTAAAGCAGAAATCAGTTTTGAGTCCTTCTGTAGTTTATTGTTTCCTATCGAATACGGCAGCAGTATGCTTCTAATAGTTTATGCGATTTTCCTTTTTTATGCAAATCATTTTTGACTAAGTGATTATCAAGAACTGGGTATTGTCAGTCAGGCAAACAATATTTTCTAACTAAATCATAGCGTTTTTAAAATCGGAACTATTCGACACATATTTTTTTCATTTATATTACATCGCTTTGAAGTGATTCCAAGTCTGGTTCAAGGCCAACATCGAACAGTAACGAAGGCATCCCAGAAGTCGTTGCCAAAAGTGACATGAGCCAATGACGTGCATATTTGCAATCATTTTTTTTTTTTTTTTACATTATGCTTCGTAGAATCTGATAAAATTACTTTGGAATATTTCAGCATCGTTGGATGGTAAGTTCTCGTTTTACGAGATAAGGTTGGTCACCTAAAAGTGTCAGATACTTCTATGTCGCCGATAAGAATTTAATTGAAAACGGCTGGAATATTCCACAGATGTTGACAACTAAAATATCATCATTACTATATTTCTCCAATTACTGACAGAAGTGAGTGATTATATACATATTAAATATAAAAATGAATAATGGAAATGAATCAAAACAAGAAAATAAAAATATAAAAGAAAGAAAGAAAGAATGAAAGTCTATAGAAATATTAAGTTGGGAAATATTAAGAAAGAAAGAAAGACAGAAAGAAAGAAAGAAAGAAAGAAAGAAAGAAAGAAAGAAAGAAAGAAAGGAAAATAAGGAAATATTAAGAAAGAAAAAAAGAAAGAAAGAAAAGTAGGGAAATATTAAGAAAGAAAGAAGGAAGGAAGGAAGGAAGGAAGAAAGGAAGGAAAACATGGGAAATTTTAAGAAAAAGAAAGAAAAATGGTAAAGAAAGAAAAGTAGGGAAATATTGAGAAAGAAAGAAAGAAAGAAAGAAAGAAAAGTCTGTAGAAATATTAAGAAAGAAAGAAAGAAAGAAAGAAAGAATGACATTAGAAATTTTAAGAAATAAAAGAAAAATGGTAACACTTTGGAAGGAAGAAAAATTGCAGAAATATTAAGAAAACAAGAAAGTGATGGGAAATATCTAGAAAGAAAAAAATTAAATAATTAGATAGATAGATAGATAGATAGATAGATAGATAGATAGAAATTTCACGGGTGTTGAAAATTATGATATGCGCATTATTCTTCCATATGTATTCCTGTCATTACGTACAAACTATACAGAATTAATAATACTAATAAAGAAAGAAAAAAAGAAAGAAAGAAAAGTAGGGAATTATTAAGAAAGAAAGAAAGAAAGAAAGAAAGAAAGAAAGAAAGAAAAGTAGGGAATTATTAAGAAAGAAAGAAAGTAAGAAAGAAAGAAAGAAAAGTAGGGAATTATTAAGAAAGAAAGAAAGAAAGAAAGAAAGAAAGAAAGAAAGAAAAAAGAAAGAAAGAAATAAAAGTAGGGAATTATTAAGAAAGAAAGAAAGAAAGAAAGAAAGAAAGAAAGAAAGAAAGAAAGAAAAGTAGGGAATTTTTAAGAAAGAAAGAAAGAAAGAAAGACATGGGAAATTTTGAGAAAAAATAAAGAAAGAAAAATGATAAAAATTATTAAGGAAAGAAAGTTTGCAGATATATTAAGAAAAAAGAAAACGATGGGAAACATCTAGAAAGAAAAAAGAAACATTAAAAATTTAGATAGATAGATAGATAGATAGATAGATAGATAGATAGATAGATATGAACAGACTGATAGATAGATAGATAGATAGATAGATAGATAGATAGATAGATAGATAGATATGAACAGACTGATAGATAGATAGATAGATAGATAGATAGATAGATAGATAGATAGATAGATATGAACAGCCTGATAGATAGATAGATAGATAGATAGATAGATAGATAGATAGATAGAAGGATATTAAAAAATTAGATAGATAAGTCGATAGAAAGTTCACGGCTTTTGAAAACTAAGATGTCAGCATTATACTTGATATGTATTTCTGTCATTACGAACAAAATATACAAACTTAATAATACTAAGAAAGAAAGAAAGAAAGAAAGAAAGAAAGAAAGAACGGGATTGGAAATTTCAAGAAAGAAATAAAGAAAGAAAAATGGTAAAAATTTGGAAGAAAGAATATTTGAAGAAATATTAAGACAAAAAGTAAGTGATGGGAAATATCTGAAAACAAAAATCCTTAGAATGTGATTATGTTGTTTTAATTATGAATGAAATGTCGACGTCTGACGTTTCGGTTTAATAACCTTCTTCAGGACAATATTCAAAAAAATATAATTTGTAGGTCTAATGAATTGGATCGTATTTACGATTCCAATGGAATAAATTATGACCATGGAATATTAGTGTTTAAGCCTTTTTATATATATATATATATATATATATATATATATATATATATATATATATATATATATATTCCAAATGGAATTAGCTAAAAAAAATAATCGATGCGTTGGGAAGTTTGGAAATTAAAAGCGATGTCCGTTTTAATAAAAGTCCAAAATGAAATGTCTAGCATTCATTGTTTTAAATGATTTTAAAGCATAAATATTTTTGGAGAAAGAAATAAAGAAAAAAAGAAAGATAATTGCAAACACAAAATAAACAAAACTCTTAATATTTCTAAGTTAAATTCAAATATTGAAACAGTCGCACTGTGGCCTAATGGATGCATCGGCTGTTCGGGTCGGACTTTTGAATCAAGTCAGGATTCACTTAATGGCATGTGTCTGATTGCATTAGCGTGACCACTATGCAACATGGGCTTTTATACAGAACAAATGAAAGCTTAACGATATTAAATACAAACGAACAGAAACTTTAATGGGGAAATTCCACGTTGGCTTCTCCAGTTTGCTAATCATATTATCTTTCACCTTAACAGGCTTCCAACCAAGGCTAGATAGCCCTGTCTACCCTGCTACTTAAATAGAAGACAGCGATCCTGCTTTCTCTCCGACGGCGTGTGTTTAACAAGCCGGAAACGCACTTTTAGCCAAACGAATGAGCGCGATTTAACTCTGTGGACGCATCCAGTAGAGTTTCGAAACCATTTTTACTTCAGGGCGGATTTGTAGAGTAACTAAAATTCTGAGGTGCTTTAAATTTTAAGAAATGTAACAAACATTTATTTTTAAGGCATTGTATATCTAAGTCAAGGAAGCACGGTGGAGTAGTGGGTAGCGGCTTGGATTGAGGAATCGGAGAGCCGAGTTCGAATTCAAGTCGAATCCATTACATTCACTTACGTGCCAATACACTTGGGAAAGGTATAGATCCTCTTCTCCCGCCAGCTATGGGTAAATAAGAAGACAATATCTGCCTCGTCAGTCATGTATATTTCGATACATGATCGCCTAAGCGTGTATCACGCATGGCACATAACTGTCTAGGAGGCACGGGTCGAGGAATCGGAGAGCCGAGTTCGAATTCTAATCGAATCCATAACATTCATTTGCGTGCTAATAACCTTGGGGAAAGGTATGAATCCTCTTCTTCTCCCGCCAGCTAAATAGCAGGACAATCCGTGTTCTATAGCCTTGGATATCAACTGGTCTACCGAAGAAAAAAATGGCAACCTACTGCGGGAAAAAATTTGCATTATAAGTCATGTTTCGAAAGATACATGATCGCCTTAGCGTGTATCACTCATGGCACATAACTGACTAGGAGGCACGGATTGAGGAATCGGAGAGCCGAGTTCGAATTCTATTCGAATCCATTACATTCACTTAAGCGCTAATACACTTGGGAAAGGTATGAATCCTCTTCTTCTCCCAGCCCCCAGCTATGGGTAAAATAGCAGGACAGACCTGGTTCTATAGCCTTGGATGGCAACTGGTCTACTGCAGAAAAAAATGACAACATACTGCGGAAAAAAAATCTGTTTCGTCAGACATGTACCGAAAGATACATGATCGCCTAAGCTTGTATCACGCATGGCACTTAACTGACTAGGATTGAGGACCTGAGAGCTGAGTTCGAATTCCAGTCTGAACCATTACATTCACTTACGTGCTTAGAGTATGAACCCTCTTCTACTTAAAGCTACGGGTAAGTAGAAGGCAGGCCTTGGATACCAGCAACGGGTAAGTAGAAGACAGGCCTTGGATAGCAGTCACGGGTAAGTAGAAGACAGGCCTTGGATACCAGCTACGGGTAAGTAGAAGACAGGCCTTGGATAGCAGCCACGGGTAAGTAGAGGACAGGCCTTGGATACCAGCCACGGGTAAGTAGAAGACAAGCCTTGGATACCAGCCACGGGTAAGTAGAAGACAGGCCTTGGATACCAGCCACGGGTAAGTAGAAGACAGGCCTTGGATACCAGCTACGGGGAAGTAGAAGACAGGCCTTGGATACCATGCGGGTAAGTAGAAGACAGGCCTTGGATACCAGCCACGGGTAAGAGAAGACAGGCCTTGGATACCAGCTACGGGTAAGTAGAAGACAGGCCTTGGATACCAGCTACGGGTAAGTAAAAGACAGGCCTTGGATACCAGCCACGAGTAAGTAGAAGACAGGCCTTGAATACCAGCCACGGGTAAGGAGAAGACAGGCCTTGGATACCAGCCACGGGTAAGTAGAAGACAGGCCTTGAATACCAGCTATGGGTAAGTAGAAGACAGGCCTTGAATACCAGCTACGGGTAAGTAGAATACAGGCCTTGGATACCAGCTACGGGTAAGTAGAAGACAGGCCTTGGATACCAGCTACGGGTTAGTAGAAACTGGCCTTGGATACCTGCTACGGGTAAGTAGAAGACAGGCCTTGGATACCAGCCACGGGGGCCGTGGATACCAGCTAAAGGTAAATAGAAGACAGGCCTTGGATACCAGCTACGGGTAAATAGAAGACAGGCCTTGGATACCAGCCACGGGTAAGTAGAAGATAGGTCTTGGATACCAGCTACGTGTAAGTAGAAGACAGGCCTTGGATACCAGCCACGAGTAAGTAGAAGACAGGCCTTGAATACAAGCCACGGGTAAGTAGAAGACAGGCCTTGAATACAAGCCACGGGTAAGTAGAAGATAGGTCTTGGATACCAGCTACGTGTAAGTAGAAGACAGGCCTTGGATACCAGCCACGAGTAAGTAGAAGACAGGCCTTGAATACAAGCCACGGTTAAGTAGAAGACAGGCCTTGGATACCAGCTATGCGTAGGTAGAAGAAAGGCCTTGGATCCCAGCTACGGGTAAGTAGAAGACAGGCCTTGGATACCAGCTACGGGTAAGTAGAAGACAGGCCTTGGATACCAGCCACGGGTAAGTAGAAGACAGGCCTTGGATCCCAGCTATGGGTAAGTAGAAGACAGGCCTTGGATACCAGCTACGGGTAAGTAGAAGACAGGCCTTGGATACCAGCTACGGGTAAGTAGAAGACAGGCCTTGGATACCAGCTACGGGTTAGTAGAAACTGGCCTTGGATACCTGCTACGGGTAAGTAGAAGACAGGCCTTGGATACCAGCCACGGGGGCCGTGGATACCAGCTACGGGTAAATAGAAAACAGGCCTTGGATACCAGCTACGGGTAAATAGAAGACAGGCCTTGGATACCAGCCACGGGTAAGTAGAAGATAGGTCTTGGATACCAGCTACGGGTAAGTAGAAGACAGGTCTTGGATACCAGCCACGGCGGCCTTGGATACCAGCTACGGGTAAATAGAAGACAGGCCTTGGATACCAGCCACGGGTAAGTAGAAGACAGGCCTTGGATACCAGCCGCGGGTAAGTAGAAGACAGGCCTTGGATACCAGCCGCGGGTAAGTAGAAGACAGGCCTTAGAAATTCAGCTACGGGAAAGTAGAAGACAGGCCTTGGATACCAGCTACGGGTAAGTAGAAGAAAGGCCTTGGATACCAGCCACGGGTAAGTAGAAGACAGGCCTTGGATACCAGCCGCGGGTAAGTAGAAGACAGGCCTTGGAAATTCAGCTACGAGTAAGTAGAAGACAAGCCTTGGATACCAGCTACGGGTAAGTAGAAGAAAGGCCTTGGATACCAGCCGCGGGTAAGTAGAAGACAGGCCTTGGATACCAGCCACGGGTAAGTAGAAGACAGGCCTTGGATACCAGCCGCGGGTAAGTAGAAGACAGGTATTGGATACCAGCTACGGGTAAGTAGAAGATAGGCCTTGGATAGCAACTGCTCTACCGCAAAAAGAAATGGCAACTTACTGCGGGAAAAAAAAATCAGCCTCGCCAGTCATGTATCGAAAGATAGATGATAGCCTAAGCGTATATCACGCATGGCACATAACTGACATGGCACATAACATAATTGAGGACTTGGAGAGCCGAGTTCGAATTCCAGTCGGATCTATTACATTCACTTACGTGCTAATACCCTTGGGGAAAGGTATGAATCCTCTTATTCTTCCTCCCAGCTATGGATAAATAGCAGGACAGAGTGGGTGACAATTTTCTAGGAAAAATAATGAATAAAAAAAACAGCCTGGGTTGGGCTCCTTCGGGCTATCGTGGCATAAAAAATATTTAAGTATGCTTGTCTGAAACCTGTGCTTTGGCAATTTTTTGAAGGCCTTATACGTGACAAACATATTCTCATCAATTAAATACTGGATGCAGTGATGACAATGCATTCATTATTTGATTTATTTTTGCATTTAATTTTCTGAGTGCAGAAAATCGTACTTCACAGAGGTATGATATGGAAAACAGCAATAAAATTTTCAATGTTTTACTTTTTATTGAATGATATTCTTATTCAATGGAAATTCAAAACTGATCAATGGATACCTCTTTATAACTCCAGCCACGATCAACATATATAGTGAACAGTTCAACTTCCGTCAATATCATCAGTTCAAACGTCAATTGATTTAGACATGCAAGCCACGATTTTTTTTTCAGTCTAAAAATAATTCATAAATTACTCTTCTGTTAACTTGGGGAGCACCTGAATACTTTTCAGGGTGCCCAGGGGAACCATTTGAGAAACCCTAGATTCTAGCATAATGTACATTTATTCACAGACTTACACTTGGATAGTATCGATTTTTACAAAATACAAAAGACAAGGAAATCTGAGCACGAACTCGACCCGAATGTAAGTATTAAAGTTCGTCTTTATCGAAAATTCTGTTAGGTCTTCGACAGAGCGAATGGGAAAAAAAGCAATTTAATTGTACTAATCGCGTTCCTGATGTTGTTCATGCTCAGAATGATACGAGAGGGCAATATTGGTGCAGATGTATGAGCATTTATGTTATATATATATATATATATATATATATATATATATATATATATATACACTACGTGCGAAATTATTATCGAGATAACTTTTTTCCTAATATTTCAAAAACCCTCTAATCAATTCACACAAAATTTTCAGACAATGTTGGCAACACAGACCTGCGCAATCACTGAAATTTTCTTACTGATCTGCGCAATGTAAACAAACTGGCGCCGTATTTGTTATCAGCACGGTGTTTTTAGAGTGCCAAATTATTAGAAAAGTGTAAGAATTTAGTGAAAAGATGGGTCGTAAAAACAGTTTAAGTGATGTTGAAAAGAAAACTATCACCTCAGAACTCTTAAAATGTAAATCTATCCTAGATATTTCTAAAATGATAGGGAGGTGTCATCAAAAAAAGTACACGAGTACACAAAAGGACAGATAAAGGCAAGCCGAAGGTTATTTCACGTCGTCTCATGTCACGACTTAAACGAGAGGCCACAAAGGACCCTGGACTTACCAGTCAAGAGCTTTTCAGTCGCATTGGGGATTCTACTGTGTCTAAAAGTACTCGGTGTCGGTATCTGAGGGAAATAGCAACAACAGTCAAACCTGTATTGAAGCCTCCATTGACGAGAAATCACATTCAAAATCGATTAAAATGGGCCGAGGACAATATGAAGATTAACTTCTCTGAAGTTTTGTTCACAGACGAAACTTGAGCAACACTTGATGGGCCAGATAAATGGTGCAAAGGCTGGGTAATGAACGGACAGAATCGCCATCAGCGTTTGAGGCGCCAACAAAGCGGTGGAGGCATAATGATCTGGGGTGGTATTATTGAAAAAACATTAGTGGGCCCATGGAGAGTACCAGATGGTGTCAATATGACTGCTGATGCATACATAACGTTTATGAAGGAGCATCTTGAACCGCGGATGAAAAGGCAAAGAGTTGCCTTCAGAAGGGCCATTGTTTTTATGCAAGATAATGCTCCCTCACGTGCTGCTCACAAGACTACTGAATATTTGAAAATAGTTGAAAACCTCGAAAAATGAAGTGGCCAGCAAATTCTCCGGATTTGAACCCAATCGAAAACCTTTGGAGCATCATGAAGCGAAGACTGTACGCCAACGGACGACAATTCAGGAGCAACGCTGAGTTATGGGAAGAAATTCTTGACATATCTCGCGTCATTACAGCAGATGACATCCTACAATTAACAAATTCTATGGATCGTAGACTTCTTCAAATAATTTCAAAACAGGGAAAGCACATTCCCTATCAATTTGTTTAAAACTGTGCCTTTGTTTGTATCTGTTAGTATTTGTTTGATTATCTTATTTATTAAATTCTTTTGATCATAAACATTCACGTTCAACATTAATAAACGTTTTCTTTGCTCAATTCTGGGAATTTTACTAAACCTTACTAATAATTTGGCACTCTCAAATCACCGTGCTGATAACAAATATGACGCCAGTTTGTTTACATTGCGCAGATCAGTATGAAAACCTCAGTGATTGCGCAGGTCAGTATTGCCAACGTTGTGTGAAAATTTTGTGTGAATTAATTGAACGGTTTTTGAAATATTAGAAAAAAGTTATCTCGATAATAATTTGGCACGAAGTA
This sequence comes from Acanthosepion pharaonis, assembly GCA_903632075.3. Taxonomy (NCBI): domain Eukaryota; kingdom Metazoa; phylum Mollusca; class Cephalopoda; order Sepiida; family Sepiidae; genus Acanthosepion; species Acanthosepion pharaonis. The sequence continues at coordinate 773,640 of CAHIKZ030000700.1, read as the reverse complement.
TATATATATATATATATATATATATATATATATATATATATATATATATAATTATAAGTTAATTGATTTAAAATATGTTTTTTTCGCTACACAATCAAATTTTTGCCGTGCCTTTAAAACACAGTAAATTTAAAATTAACTTACTCCAAAATTCGGTTGAGGATGAAATGGAACTAATGTCTTTAATTTAATTACAAAATTAAATTCGAAGCTTTTAGCTACCATTTTTGAAACATGGTTAGAACTGTGTAGCGAAAAAAAAACATATTTTAAATCAATTAATTTATAATATCAATTAGTTTATAATATTAATGCTCTGTAAACTTACATTGAGCACTATTTTGTAAAAATAAAAAGAACACCGGATTATCTATCTTACTGTTCTTTCTTTCTTTCTTTATATATATATATATATATATATTATGAATAGAAATATTATAAGTATAAGAAACTATACTCGCTCGGAAAACCTTTGGTGTATTGATTTGCAAATAAACAAGCCACTCGCAAAGGGAAAAAAGGTATTAAAAAAGAAAGAACCAAGAACCTGTACGTTAACCAAAAATAATCGTCCAGCATACGAGTCCAAGACCCAAAGAAAAAAAAACCGATGCGAGTACCCAATTCTGGCTCTCCTGGTTTAACTATATATATATATATATATATATATATATATATATATATATATATATATATATATATATATATATTGTTTTTATATGCAGAGCTGATTTAAAAACTCTGCAGCACCTCCTTATATATAGCCGAGGAGACCGGGCACTCAACATCACTATTCTCTTCCCCAACAATTGTAACATTCTCTTCTTCTAGGCCCTTGTCGAAAGATCCTATATGTTCTATTTTTTATATGATCAAGTTTAATTTACTCGCTTCTATGGTTTGGGCATTCTGAACAAATTTCCTTGTCTTTTATTTTATTTTATTTTATTTTTTGCAATTCAGATGAAGTGTCCTTGATATCTCTAGCATTTTGAAAATAAATATTTTTTTGAATATAAAAATTATTCATAAATTAAACTTCTAGTAACTTGGAGCGCACCTGGGTATCTTTCAGGTCGCATTAGTGCTCCTGGGAGCACCGGTTTAGAAAAAAGCATAAAGACATAATATATATATATATATATATATATATATATATATATATATATATATATATATATATATATAGTATAATGAGAATCCACGTATACTTTTTAATATAGAAAAAATTGCAAATTAAAAAATAATGTTTTTTTATGAAAGTATTTATATATATATATATATATATATATATATATATATATTTTCTTAATAAATAGTCATTAAAAAATAATAATGTTTTTATGAAAGTATATATATATATATATAAATACTTAATAAATACCCATAAAAACATTATTATTTTTTAATTTGCAACTTTTTATATATATAAATAAATACTTTCATAAAAACATTATTTTTTTTTAAATTTTCAACTTTATATATATATATATATATATACTTTCAGTTTCTTTGTAAATAAAAAAGCAGGTTATCTAGACATGAGAGTATATACAAAAAAAATTAGAATTAGCTGCTATCGTTGATGCTATAACGAATCAAAATTCTAATTCTTAATAATAGTCAGACAATATTGAAGATCCATCGTCAGTGTGTCGGTAAGACATTATCACGTTGATAGCCATAAAATCTTTTGACCACTATCGCATTATTTGTTATTGAAATAGAGATATCTTCAAAAGTTAAAATGTAAAAATAAACTTACTTGTGCAATTGCAGTCATATTCAAGTTTTGAACCGATTTAATAATATAAGGAAAGTTTAGTACTCACCTACAAAAAAGAAATAAAAAGTAACAATTAGTACATTTCAGTTTAAAAAAAAAAAAAAAACTATTATCGATTGTACATAAAATCAACATAACAATGGTTAAATCTCTTACCTTTTAGATTCCAATAGTAAAAAAAAAACATGTACTGTGACCCAGGTATTACTAAATAATAGTTTTATTATTTAGTACTACCTAGAGAAAATGTACTTCTGCTCTGCCTTCCACAGTTTGACCTTAAGGGTCAGATACAAGACAAAATAAAGGAAGTCGATTTTAATTGGCTGAAGTAGCGTAGGAATGATAAATAGAGAAATGTTTTGAAACCATAATAAAATTTAGACGTGTTCCGTTCGTATCTGGAAACTGCTCCACAGTGGGGGGGGGGGGAAAAAGCGACCCCACTAGATAGTTAGAGATGTATACGTTGACGTTAATAAACTAGTTATGTTTGTTGAAGTTCTTTTATCTGCGAACCAAACCGACTGGCGATCACCGGCCAGGAGAAGACGAGAGAGAGAGAGAGAGAGAGAGAGAGAGAGAGAGAGAGAAGATCCAACAATATGAGTAAATTGGCGCCGAACTCCACGCGCCTCCATCAAGGGTGTATACAACAGTATGACATAAACAGTAGAAACTGTATCTTCAAAAAAATAAAATATATCTCTAAAAACAGAAATAAGATAAAGAAACATTTATGAAATATTCACTTGCAAAAAAATTATTATTGTTGCAATCCAGAAATCATACTTATTATAAAACCCAGGTTGTGTGTGTGTGTGTGTGTGTGTGTGTGTGCGTGCGTCTGTGTGTGCGTGCGTCTGTGTGTGTGTGTGTGTGTGTGTGTGTGTGTGTGTGTGTGTGTTCGTTTATATTGCATCGGATTTCCTACATTTTTTCAACCGATTTCTTGCTTCCCAGGACTGGTTACCTTGACAGGTTCTGACAGCGCCAAAATTGAAAAAAAACACATTTGTTTTGCATGAAATCAATTTGAAAACATGATTAAAAGGCATCGCTGTCGCGAGAATGAAAGGGGAGACAACTCATATCGAGTTATACTTATTATAAAACCCAGGTTTGTGTGTGTGTGTGTGTGTGTTTGTGTGTGTGTGTGTTCGTTTATATATGGGATCGGATTTCCTACATTTTTCAACCGATTTCAACAAAACTTCACTTTTTTGGCGGTAGTGTTTCTTGTTGTCTTGCACACTTTTTTTTTTTTTTTTACATTCAGAATGCTTTAAAATTCCATTTACAAGACAATTGTTTATAATAAAATTCTATTCAGTCGGTAGACTCATAACGATTGAAAACAATGTTTTTTGTTTGAGTTTGACCAATTCGTAAAAAAAAAAAAAAAAAAAAAACACTTCAGACATGCGTGTCCGTCAACCTTAAACAATAATCTTTGTCAATTTTATTTTTCAGTCTTTATGATGGTCGATACTTGATCTATCTCTTACTGTTACACCTCCGGGCAACGCCGGGCTCTATTGCTAGTAAATAAATAAAAATGTCTCGGTTTCAAATAACCCACAAACGTAAAAAAATCAATCAATCTACAAAAGACTTCCTTCAGCACTATCATTAAATTATATATGGGTAGTCTGTCAACCGGTTTAAAATTGAATCGTTGGACCCTCATACGCCGTGAACATGGGAGGGTATATATATATATATATATATATATATATATATATATATATATATATATATATATATTATATATATATATATATATATATATATATATATATAGTAAAAAAAAAAGAAGAGTAAGATATATAATCCGGTGTTCTTATTGATATTTTTATTTTTACTAAACAGTGCTCAATGTAAATTTACAGATCATAAATATTATAAATTAACTGTTTTAAAAATATGGTTCCATCACTACACAGGAATTACCATGTTTCAAAAACAGAAACTAACAACTTCAAATTCAATTATTTAATTAAATTAAAAGCATTAGTTCCGTTGCATTTTCAAGCGAATTTTTGGAATAACTTATTTTGAGTTATTCCAAAAAGTCAATGGAAATGAAACAGAACTACTGTTTTTAATTTAATTATATCATTCAATTTGACGTTGTTAGTTTCTGTTTTTTTAGCATGGCAAATTTGCTTGAAAATTCAACGGAACTAATGCTTTTAATTTAATTAAATAATTGAATTTGAAGTTGTCAGACGGTATCAGCCCAAAAAATAAATAGATATAATAATTCCAGCGCTTGAAAATTGCTTCGGCGTGAAACTCGGAGTTGTGCAATTAATGTAAGATATTATGTATATTTCTTTATATATATATATATATATATATATATATATATATTAGTAGTAGTAATAATCTTATAAGTATGAGAAATTATACACGTTCGGAAAACCTTCGGTGTCTTGATTTGCAAATAATCAAACCAATACCAAAAGGAAAACAAGGTCTATAAAAAAAAAGAACCAAGAACATGTACGTTAGCCGAAAATAATCATCTAGCATGCAAGTCCAAAGCCCAAATAAAAAAAAACCCGATACGAGTAAGCAAAATAACTAAATAAAGTGCTCAATATAGTAAGAAGTTATGATTTTTTGTTTATTGACTATAAGTATTCCATTCTGTTTTACCTTTTTAGCCAGCCTTCCCTGACGAACCGCTTCGGTGAAACCTTGGTAGGTTTGTCTGGCTCTCTAGGTTTAACGATATATATATATATATATATATATATACAGATATACAGACATGACAGAATTGAATAGACACCAAGATAAATTTTATTTCTGATTTTTTTTAATAACCAAGATAAATTAACTTAGATTATTTGATTAAAATTGCAGATAACAATACTGGAATATGCCACGAACCAAAGGAGCCTCAGACCGATCCGAATTTCAGCGAGGACGTATTGTGGGCCAACATGAAGGTGGTCTTAGTCAAAGAAAAATATCTGAAAATCTTTCAAAACCCACTTTCTACTGTTAATAGAGTGATCGTACAATTCACCAGAGAGGGCAAGAAGTGCACAAAACCTCATCCAGGCCGCTGTGGACCCTCTGAAAGAACCATGCGTCTTGTCGAAAGAAATGTTGAACAGGATCCACATTGTAAGACCTCTGACATAACAACACAAGATGATGTCAGTCCCAGAACAGCTGTCAGGTATCTTCACAAGATGGGCTACTATGGCAGTGCTGCGTGAAGGAAACCACTTCTCCGTCCAGCCAATATCAAACACAGAAATGATAGGGCTCATGAGATGGTGGAGAGACCTGTGACCTTTTGGACCACTGTCATTTTCTCTGATGAGTCAAGATTCGCATTATTTTCCGACAGTGGAAGAGTATGGGTATGGAGACTCTGTAGTCAAGAGTTTGATTTAAAAAGACTTCAGCCAACGGTGAAACATGGGGGCCTGCAATTTGGAGTGATGGTCGCCCAGAGCTTGTGGAGTGTGAAGGAAACATTAATTCAACCAAATACGTTTATATATTTAAGAAAGGACTCCTTCCAATATTCGCAAGTAGTAGAATGAGCAAAGTTGACTCCCTATTTATGGAAGATGGACCTCCATGTCACACTTCTCAAGCAACGCAACATTGGTTGAGACAAAATGGGATCAATAAACTTCCATGGCCAAGTCAGTCCCCGGATATTAACCGTATTGAACACCTTTGGGGCATATTAGATGGAAAAATCTGCAAAAAGAACAGGGAGCCATCTTCTAAGCCCAAGACTCAAAAGCCACTCGGGGTAGAGGGTTACAGTGTAAGCAGCACAGTATATGCGGTTATGTTAGAAACATAATTGTTAAATCTAGACAGGTTAAGATTTTAGTGATCGCGGAAGCATTCCCTTGGGAGTTGGTCCCATAGGGTAGAGGTTCGTAGAATGAATCTGTGATTTGTTGCAATGTGCGTGGTATTAAGAGTCTTAGCCATGAAGGATAAAAATGGTAGAACTAAGGAATGTATTTCGTCCGGACACCTTCCTTGGAAATAAGACTATTCGGACACTTACATCGCCTCGACTATATCTGGAAAAAATCACCGTGTACAAGGCCCCAAAGCCACTCGAGGTATCTAGCCAATCCACGAGGGTTGCAGGTGGCACAAGGCCGAGTTTAACGTGGGTTTCCCGAGCCCGTAGGCTCGGCCAAAAAATGCCCGTAGAACCCGTATAAACGGGATCGGGTTGGTCAACCTCCCCGAACGAGACTCTGCCCTTCGGCGGAGTCTCGTCCGGGTTCCTCTCTGCTCAGAGACAGACAGTTCGACCGTCAAGCCACTCGAGGTAGAGGGTTACAGCGTAAGAGGCATAGTTTATGGGGTTTATGTTAAGAAGATAATGGTGAAAATCTAGACTTGAACAGGCTAAGATTTTAGTGATTGCGGAAGCATTCCCTTACATCGCCTCGACTACTGAGGCGAGCGCTAGAGAAGACATGCTGTCGCCTGATCTTCATTGTACGAAACATCATCGATTACATAGATCCTAACTGCAAATGCCGCCATCGTTCGCCTCCTCCATTGTTCAAAGTTGGGCGGTGGCCATATTAGGCAGTCGCGGGGAAAAACGGCTAATTGATAACAAAGCGTTCTGTGCATTGTTGCAGAGAGCGGTTCCCAAGAGTGAAACAGACGGTTAACTGATAGCAACGGAAGAACGGGAATGGGGAAAAAATATCAAAAGCATGAAGCTAATAATAAGTGATGGATGGATGACTGTTCCGAATTAAAGCTTACCTAATATTTACGCACAACAGCTAGAAGACTAACCAAACTAATCAATTTATACACAAAAAAAGACAATAATCCGAACGCGGACTTGAGCAAGAACTTAGTAACATTACTAAGTACTCAAAGTCCCTGAACGTCATATATATATATATATATATATATATATATATATAAATTCATGAATCATTCATACAAAAACCAAATATAGAGGCTAATGATTTAAATGGCGAGAATACCTCTTCGCAAACAATTTCAATAACGTACACTAACCCCGAACCTGTATATGAATGATATATATGTTTATAAATTCCAGTTGCATAAGGTCTTTTTAATGATTTACAAGCTTTCGTCTGTTCCTACAGACATCCTCAGGTATGGAAATAGATTTTGTTCTTGTTTTTTACTTCTCGGTAATAAGAGGACAACGAAAATAGAGATGTAATCCGAAAAAATGCTATGAGAAATGCGTTATTGTTTTGGAACGTGCGGTCGCAACGCTGAGTTTGAATTTTAAAGTTTAAGGTTGTGCGTTTTTGTACACATGTAGTAATAAGAGAATTCTTTTTTACTGGTAGGTTTTCCGTCAATGTGGCATGAACTATATTGTTCAATAATTACAGTAATGTCACACTTATTATCCGAAAGTTGCACATTGACGGAAAATCTACCAGAAAAATGTGCTCCTGAAAAAATTTATTTAAAAAAAAAAAAACTTATTTCGATTTGCATTTTATTTGTTCGTCTCGGATGCTACCTTTCTGGGGAGGAAGTGTTGGTTTGTAAACAGTGATTATTACAGCTAATAATGCAAGACTCTTCGGTAAATCGAATCGAGTTCTCTCAGTCTCTGTGTGTTTATCTAAAAATAAATACACTTAAATTCACCTCCATCCCTGCTGTGCGCCAACGGCTTAGTGGTAGAATCCCCGGGTTTTGATCCTAGCTAGAGACAACCGGATGTCTAACCACACTGATGAGCTACGAAACAGTCTGTCTGTGGATGATAATATATATATATATATATATATATATATATATATATATATATATATATATATACCTAAGTATATGATTGGTGCATACGGAATAAATTCCAATAACCAAAAATTACTATTCTTAAAAGAGTGCTCAATACAGAGTAGAGCAGATATAATTATTTATTTAAAAATCATAACATAAATATTTATGTTATAATTTTTAAATATATATATATATGTATATATATATATATATTGAACAATAAAAAATATTAAAAAATTAAAATCTTTAGGCACACTGGGTTGTAGATTAATATTCTTTCGTTTTTATTATTATTATTTCATTTAGATTCCTCGACTAGTTTCGGTCAACATGGCAACATCATCAGAAGAAATATTTCTGATTGCTGGTAGCAGTGAACAGTGAACTACAAGAAATGAATATATATATATATATATATATATATATATATATATATATAAACCACAGAAAACAAAAAAATTGCACTCACTTAAATTTTAAATCGGTTACCAATAACACTTTTTTTTTTTCAAAAAACAATAAAAAAGAAAAAAAAACATATTTCGATTTGCTTTTTATTTGTTCGTCTCGGATGCTACCTGAATTTTACCAAGAACAAAATAGTTTCCATGCCTGATGATGACTCGTAGAACCGTCGAAAGTACTTGCATATTTAAGAAAGACATAATACAGTTTATCATTTTAAAAAACATGGTGTGACACCATTTAACGAGGCAGAAAAGGAAAAGAAAGAAAAGAAGGCAGAAAGAAAGACGAGATGAATCGTGGGGGATGAGCCGAACACACACACGGCTAAGAGACAATGGATATATTGATAAGTAACAAATGGCGAAAGGGTGTCATTACAATGACAGGGATATTTTGAGTAAAAAGAAAGGGAAAGAAAGAAAGAATCAGATGTGTTTTGATAACGGCTGTGTTATCTAGGGGTACGTAAACAAACTGCTGGCCGACTGGCCAAAGAAAAATTCAAATGAAAATGTTATTTCGTTAAGTGACGAAAAACAGGCAACTAAAAGGGACTTTGGACGGATATGAAAAATTAAAAGCCACACAAGCCGTGTCCGCTGACCGATTTTTTTTTCGACGGAACATCCTTGGCTTGCGATAATAAAATTATGTTATCAGAAATATGTACCGAAAGGAAATGAATGGGAATTTAGAAATGTCTTTTCGGTGCGACGTTGGCCGTGTTAAGAAGACCACTCATTCCGATAATTGGCGATAAAATACCTGACGAAAACCACGTGTAGAACAAGAGTTATGACCGCCATTGTTCATATTGTCCCGTTTGTGGCTAGAGAAATGATAACGGCGATTAAGAGGAAGAAAAGTAAAAGAAGGGATAAATTTTTTTAGTTAACCAAGATATTTAGAAATATCTTTTCGGGGCGACGTTGGCCATGTTAAGAAGACCACCCATTCTGATAATTGGCGATAAAATACCTGACGAAAACCACGTGTAGAACAAGAGTTATGACTGCCATTGTTCATATTGTCCCGTTAAGGCTAGAGAAATGATAACGGCGATTAAGAGGAAGAAAAGGAAAAGAAGGGATAATTTTTTTTAGTTAAGCAAGATATTTTTTTTCTTCCTGAAACAAAGCCGCGGATTCGTCCACGCCCGACTAAGATATCATTGGTCGAGTGGTGATCACGTGACGCACGAAGGAGGCTGTCGCCGCCTCATCCAGAGTGTAGGTATGAGAAGCTGCTACGAAGAAGTGGGGAGGGCAGTTCATGCCCTCTGAAGTATGGTGAGAAGGTGGGAGCAAGGAAAGGCTCCCAAAAATGAAAAAAAAGTGGAAATTCCTAACCAGAGAGGTGGATATGTATTTAGAATTATCGAGGAAACCCCGACGCCGACAGACCCACCCCGGTTTTGGTCGGCGTCCATAAAAGCGAAGCCCCAACAGGCAGAAATCAGTTGAGTTGAGTTCCAGAGTTCCAGGAATTCAGTTCCCAGAGTCAGTCTCCAGTTGAAGCCACCTCGCAGATAGCTGACCAAGATTCACGCAAATTCCGGACTCCTCTTCAGCCCAAGACCAATTATTTTGAAGAGCGACTTAGATCCAGACTACCGAAATAAGTTTTTTCGACTTTCGTCCAAAGACACACCGAAAACCAATTTCTTAGAGAGCAAAACAACTTCAAGCGTTAAAACTCGCCTAACGGAAAACGACGTGTCACAATCCATAGAACGGGTCGGGAGATAGATGCAGTCCCATGTATCGAACAACTAGACATAAAGTTTGTTACTTTTTTTTGATACTTTGAACTTTTGAGTTTTCATTTTATTTTCTTTTTATGCATATTTGTGTGGTATCACCCCTGTTGAACTCGGTTTGCATTATGGCCCCAACCACTGATTGATCTCGTCTGTCTAAGATCATTCACAACGTGGGTAGGCAGACTGGATATCTATGCAGTTACCTTGGTAACCAGGCGTTGGAAGCGAGTTGGGAACGACGAGGCTGATATCGAATCTAACCAGATTCCCATCCGAATCACCAAAAGGTTAGAACGTCACATTTGGGTGCCACGACCGATACCAAGCCAGTTGGTCGTCACAGGACGAGACAATACGACTGACGCGACAGGCGGACGTCACGTTTGGATCAGCGACACCCGAACGGAGCAGCGAGGAGCGAACAGCTGGCGCCGCGGCGAGGACGTCACAATTGGTGCTGTTTAGGGACGTCACAACTGGTGCCGTGGTAACCCAGGTTACGTGACCACAAGATAGGACCCTGGAACGGCCACGTCACATCTGGTGCCGTAGACCAGGATAGGACGTCACAGTTGACGCTGCGACCAGGGGACGACGTCACAAGGGTCATAGCACTCATCGAGTGATTTATCTTTAAAATTTAGTTAGCAAATTGATTTCGCCATTTTATATCATTAACTTTACTAATTTACTTTTTTGTATGAATGATTCATTGTAATATATATATATATATATATATATATATATATATATATATATAAGCAAATATATGGATATAGATCCGACAGTAAGAAGAAAATACAGAAAAAACAAACAAAAATCTTATGTCCATCGTCTTTTCGTGTTGAATTTTTATATGTTCTAATGTTAATTATGTTTAATGAAAATGTCCTGAAGATTGTCTTAAATAGACCAAAACGCCTGACGTCGACTTTATATTAACATTAATACAGCATAATTGCATGTTAAGATTTTTGTTTGTTTTTTCTCTATTTTTCTTCATACTGTCGGATCTATATCCATATATTTGCTTGCATACTGTCTACTGGAAATACAAACCTGAATTTACTTTATAACATGGAAGACTTCAAGCTTGTACGAAAATATAAGAATCTATTGATCAAGTAAGGAAAGGATTTATTATCGAACTGTTTTTTAAAATTATTCCATCGTTTTTTAAATCATTTTTGATTTGCTTTGTAACGTGGAGGACTTCAAGCTTGTATGAAGATATAAGAAACTATTGATCTCTGCGTATTCCTATATCAACGGAAGGGATTTCTTGAACTGTTTATATAAAATAGTTCAATCGACTTTTTTAATATTTTAATATTTGGAAATCATCTTCGAATACGTTTTCGCAACATCGCCCACGATGTCCATGAAGATGGTCTTAAATAGACCGAAACGTCCGATGTCGACTTTATATTAACATTAATACAGCATAATTGCATATTAAGATTTTTGTTTGTTTTTTCTGTGTTTTTCTTCATATACATATATATATACATATATATATATATATATATATATATATATATATATATATATATATATATGTGTGTGTGTGTGTGTGTGTGTGTGTGTGTGTGTGTGAAAAAATATAGAAAAAATGAAAAGAACTGGTTGGGTAAATAATCCAAAGTTCCTTTAATATTTTTGTTATTATTTTAAACAAAAAAATGCTTGATACAAAAGTAGAGCATAAATATAATTATTTATTTAAAAATTGAATCATATTTTTAAATAAATAATTAAATTATAAATTATATAGTATAGTATAGGTAATTGATCCGTTGGTATATAACCCGGGTGGATCCTATTAATTAAAACAAAAATTACGTCAACCTCGGAACAGACTATTTCAAAACGTTTCTTCAACGGTTTTCGTCAGCCTCCAAGAGCTTGTCTCGGAGCACCTTTCTCCGGGAACGGTGCTCCGAGACAAGCACTTAAAGGATGACGAAAGCCGTCGACAACTGTTTTAAATAGTCTATTCAGATGTTGACGTAATTTTTTTTTTATTTTGCAGTGATATATGTACATATGTGTTTCAAAAAATTTGATATCATTTCGCAATCTAATAACTTTGTTAGATCTCCTTCAAATGACTTCAAATTTTAATAGCATCTTTATTTTTAATGTTTGTTTTATGTTTTTATGTCTTTATATTTTTGTGTTTTTCTTATTTGTATTTTTATGTTCTTTAATCTTTAATCTTTTTCTTTACAGGTATAAAAATGCTATTTACTAGAAGAGAAAAGGCGTTTTGTGTGCTCACATAATCCACATGCTTTTGAATTTCTTTCAGATTTGGAAGAATAAATCTTATGATCTTCAACATTAATACTTTTTAATTTCATTTGCCTTAATCATGTACTTTCTGTGATATTTACATCTCAAAGGATATCAAATTTTTTTGAAACACCTCTCTCTCTCTCTCTATATATATATATATATATATATATATATATATATATATATATAATTATTTATTTAAAAATATGATTCCAAATCGCGACATAAGAAGTCCCATGTTTCAAAACAAGAGCCGAAAAATTTCAATATAATTATTTAAATTATTTAAATTAAATTGAGTTAAAATAAGCTCTGTTCCATCTTTCAAGCAAAATTTTAAATTTCAGAAACACGTTATTACAAAAAAAAAAAAATTTAAATAATTTAAATAATTATATTGAAGTTTTTAAATTGTTTTGAAACATGGGATTATTATGTTTAATTTGGAATCATATTTTTAAATAAATAATTATATTTATGCTCTACTTTTAGTATCGAGCACTATTTTTTAAAAATTGTAACTAGAATAATAAGGGACTTTGGATTATTTACCTAACCAGTTCCTTCCTATTTTCTATATATTTTCACATATATATATATATATATATATATATATATATATATATATATATATATATATATATATGTATGTGTGTGTGTGTGGGCCAGTTCCTAAATTATTCTTGCAATCGATCAGAGAATTTTCATTGAAAAGTTGAAGACGGGTAGATAATATAACTTTTATTTACTTTATTTTTATTCTACATTTATGAGAAGGAGGATAAGTTCTATTCATGGTAAAACATGTCTCCGTCAAATACTCATTTCTCTGTATTTTCTTTTCTTTTATTTTAGATTTTTGACTCACTGCCTCCTCGTATCTCGAATTTAATTAAAATTAGTATATTTGTTTGTTTGTTTTGTTTTTTTTACATTTTAGTTTTAATCTTGTAATGAACCAGTATACACATTGTGCTTATGCATTTGCATTATGTGTAGGATCTGCGTTCTCTGTCATATTTTGATCTCTTGCAGGAAGCGGCTAATGTTTGCGTAGAGATTTTCATTAAATTGGCTACAAAATAATGCCTGGATATATTCACAGAACGCTTTCTTTGCTTTCTTCCTTCGAGTTCATTCTGCATCCTTTCCTTCATTACAAAGTTCAACTCTTAAAATAGAACGTTTGTTTTCTAAACAACTGCATCTGTGGAACAGTTGCTTTAAAAAAAATGCCTTTGTCCGATAAAACGAAAAGTTTGGATTAAACACTCTGTGGCAAAAGGGGTTGAAATTTGTATTTATTATTCCGACAGATTTTTAAGTAACATTATTTTTAGCGGATTTAAGTAGACGTCCCTTTTATTTATTAAACTATTTTTTTTTTCGTCTACCGGCCTGAATATTCGAAAAATCTTATTAGAGAAAAAATATGCGCTCTCCAACAGGATTCGAACCTGCGTTCCTCTAAGTGAAAACGCCATTAGATCTGACTTGTTTCGGTCTTTTCTTTATAGAGTGTATCCATGTCCAATCAAAGTTAAATAGTGCCTTTAAACACAGTTTTTTTTCTGGCCCTCGAGATAGACATATCTGCTCGGTTTTGTATCCTGATGTGGGCAGGTTTTTCAATATTTGCCCAATTATCATTTTGCAGATATGGTCGAGCCTACGCAACAGCGCGCAAAGAATTTAAAAATAAAACGTAAATAGGAAAACGCTATAATCCAGGATCGTGAGCGTTCACAAAAGAAAACGGAGAAACAGTTACTTTCTTTTTAAGTTAAATCTGCTTTTATCTCGAAGATACAGCCGTTTTTCATTTTTCGACAAAAAATCTTGGGAAGACACTGAAACACTAAGGAGTATATCATCTAAAGTTGTGCTAGGTAGCCGCCTATATTTAGTCCTGGGAATGACGATTAACTACATCCAGCAGCAAGGCCTTTGAAGAGCATGGAACCACATCTTAATTCCTCGTTTCCCCTTCCAGCCTGACGCGGGGAAGTAGCATCCGTTTTGGTCCCAGCCATGGGAATCTAACGAGTGAATACCCAAACAAAAATCAAAATTCGAGGAAAGTATAAAATAGAATTTTATAGTAAAATATAACAAGAATTCATAGTCATGAAAAAAATATTATTACCAACAATAAATTTTTATATCAAAATTACCAACACTACATTTTATAATAAAATGACCCACAATACATTTTATAGTTTGAATAACCAACAATTTATTTTGCTAGCAAAATGGCCAACCAACACATTTTATAGTACAATGACCAACAATATATTTTCTAGTAGCAAATACAATTTTAGTAAAATGACCAAAAATACATTTTGATAGTAAAGTGACCAACAATATATTTTGCTAGACCAACAGTACATTTTCTAGTAAAATGACCAACAATACATTTTGCTAGTAAAATGACCAACAACACATTTTATAGTAAAATGACCAACTATATCTTCTAGCAGAATGACCAACAGTGCATTTTATAGTAAAATATCCAGACTACATTTTCTAGTAGAATAACCAACGATACATTTTATAGACGAATGACCAATAATATATGCTAGTAAAATGACCAACAATACTTTTTCTAGTAAAATAACCTGTAATATATTTTACTAGTAATATCACGAACAATACATTTTATAGTGGTATGGCCAGCAGTACATTTTATAGTGGTAGGACCAACACTATATTGTAGAGCAAAATGACCAACAATACATTTTCTTGTAGAATGATCAACAATACAATTTTGTTGTGAAATTACCAGCGATATATATATTTTATATATTTAAAATAAAATAAACCAGCGTTGCTTTTTATCATCTACAATCTATACAAGAATAAAATTGCGTTTAAAATATCTGTAGCTGAAGCCATAAAATTGGGTTCAAAATATTTAGATTTCAGCATTAAATAAACCAAAGAGGATGTATATCTCTGTTTCTGAGATGAGGTATTATGTACACTATTTCCATTATTCGGATTATTGTCCTCATCCTCATCTAACTAACGCCTTTATTCACTGTGCCATGTGTCCTCAAGGACACATGTCACATTGGATAAATGAGTCCTCAATGACACATGAAACAGTGGATAAAGGCGTCCTCAAGGACACATGGCGCAGTGAATAAAGGCGTCTTCAATGACACATGGCACAGTGGATAAAGGCGTCTTCAATGACACATGGCACAGTGAATAAAGGCGTCTTCAATGACACACGGCACAGTGGATAAAGGCGTCTTCAATGACACATGGCACAGAGGATAAAGACGTCTTCAATGACACATGGCACAGTGGATAAAGACGTCTTCAAGGACACATGTCACAGTGGATAAAGACGTCTTCAAGGACACATGACACAGTGGATAAAGACGTCTTCAATGACACATGACACAGTGGATAAAGGCGTCAATGGCACAGTGGATAAAGGCGTTGGTTAGATCCAGTGACAGGACCCAAAGAGTTCTGAGCTCAATATCTGGTTAAGGCATTGAAAAATTTGAAGAGGGGAATTAACAGGAGATAACTGATAATTGACATCCATTAGACATGACACGTGGAACTAGAACAGTCTACCTCAGCGAGCGAATAGTGTTCAGTTCGACATTCCAACCACCTGATGAAAGCCGGAGCGTACATCGGCCGAAACGTTGTGATAAATATGGCAACAAAAATGAGGACAATAGTCCGAATAATGTAGATAGTGTCCATAGAGGTTGATACGGCACTAGATAAAATCAATCAACCGAATCGGCCAATATTTCACACGACTGACTACTACTACTCAAGCCTCCACCGTTTCGCTTTTGACTCGCAACTGTAGCGTTACTTAACCTTTTTTTTTTTTATCTGTGCGGAACTTTTGAAACAGTTTCCATATCTCAAAGAAAACTTGTATAAAAAAAATATATATACCATTATTAATATCTATCTCTTTTATATTTTTATCGCGGTAAACAAAATATATGGATATTCTCTCGGCATGTGACCGCTATTATTGATTATGTTGGAAATTTTGAGTACCCTGGTGTACTAGTGAGCCAGCCAAAATGAGCTGACTCATTTTATAGTTCACCGATAGAAGAGTTAACCAATCAGAAGGCTCAAAATATTCAATGCGACGTGTATAAAGGCGGCCATGTTTTTTTCCCGAATATGCACTGCTAGCCCTTGATAACCCGGACGAGGCTCCGCGGAAGGGCAGAGTCTCATTCGGGGTGGTTGACTGCCCCTGAACCCGTTTATACGCGTTCGAATAGGGAATATTTTTGGCCGAGCCTACGGGCCCGGAGATCTCACGTTAATCCCGGCCTTGTGCCACATGTAACCCTCGTGGTGGGTGGCTAAATATCACTGCCAGCCTTTGATATCGAAGCCTGAAGAATTACGGAACAGCTGCTGGTGGTATTGGCGATATAGTCAGATTCAGTAGAGTGTCTGACTCGAGAGTATTAATCTTTAACGTTGTTTCATTGAACAGATTACGTTACTGTGCTGGATTCTATATTCAGAGAATATGTTGAACATGGTCAACAGATTATGTCATTTCTATTGGAGTTATATGTTCTATCCATTTTAGTTATTGCTACTGTTGGTAGTCCTCAAGTGATGCATTCTCTGATATTTGGTACAGTTATTTGATTCTGTAGCGTCAGTCCACCATGTTCAAAGAAGAATGGCCCTTTTTAACCTTTGATACTATTTATCTGCATAAGGATAAATATGCAAACAGTTATAGAAAACATAGCTATCGAGGGATAAAAAAAATCAATATGTTTTTAGAACATGTCCGCTTTTATTTTCTTTTACGTAATATGATTCTTTACGTTTACTAGAATTGTGTCTGAGCTCTTTTGTATAGTGACGCTAATTTGGACTTAGCGGTTGCGATGAGTAGGAATGATGGGAAATTAACCCATTTTAACGTGTGCTTTATTTGCATTCATCGAGTGAGTTCCTTCCATACAAAACTCTAATTGCGAATTGTACAGTAAGCATCCTGTTTTCGATCACAAAATGGCCAATTAATATTGATCAAAGATTATTAATATCGCTGAAAGAAGTTACGAACGCCCATTAAGAATGTGACTTCACGGTCCCCAGTGAAAATATAAAAAATAAAATAAAAGGAATGTTGGGCATTTTCAAAGAAAGAAGTCAAACTTAGATACGGCGTGCATAAAATGAAAGGCTAAATATAATCAGGGGAGTTAACTCATTATAGTTGACTTTTTTAATGGCGGACAAACCAAATTGTCCGAAATAAAATATCGTCTGCGTTTTTTATGCTTATTAGGCACCGTTATGGTTCTATTATACAGTTTCCTTTCAAAAATTCCTTTTCAGCGTCTTTATTAAGAATTTTTTAAATATTCATGCGTCATCTCTCTTTGACACGATGAAGATCTAGGAAAGTGAATAATTCTTGTCTGCGAACATTTTTAGATGAATTCGCTAATTTCAAAGAAATTATTCATGTTATATTAAACACACAAAGATTTTTTTTAAGTTGATTAATTTCTCTTTCAAAAAGTAGAATTTTAATCTGTTTAATAAGAAACCAAAAGCTATAAGGAATTCGGAATGAAGACCACATCGCGAACACTGCCATTTATTAAAGAGGAAATATGATGATTAATATATGACAGGAAATATTTAAGCGAAAATATTTTTATTTTTCTTCTTCGACGCTTGTATCTGCATCTTATGACAAGTGGATTCTCTTATCCTCGACTGCGTACTTTAAAAAAAGAAATCTTAGAATATTTAAGACTATCTTGGTCATTTTGTTTTAAAAATTTTGGTAATTCTAAGGTAAGTATTGTTGATAATTTTACTATATAAAAATGTTTTACTGGTGTTTTTACTATAAAAATTAATTTTTATACTGTCATAATATATATTTGTTATGGGATCGTACCCATAATAATAATAATAATAATGGACTATTCCATACTTAATAAATACTGCGCCTCAGGAGTAGGCAAGGGTCACTCGCTCAACTCTTGAGCGAGTGTTCGGTTCACCTCTCTGTCTACGGACGGAGAGGAACCCGAAGGAGGCTACGCCGAAGGGCGGAGTCTCCTTCGGGGAGGTTAAACGGCCCAGAACCCGTTTATACGGGTTCGAATGGGCTATTTTTTGGCCGGGCCTAATGGCTCGGAAATGCCCACGTTAAAAAGGCCTTGTGCCACATGACACCCTCGTGGGGGGGTGACTAAATATTGTCACTCGCTCAACTCTTGAGCGACTGTTCGGTTCAACTCTCTGTCTACAGACGGAGAGGAACCCGAAGGAGGCTACGCCGAAGGAGGCCAACTCTGCCTTAGCTAAGACTATGTCCCCACTAACACGGGATTTAACAGCCCGATCGACCTTTTCTTCTAAAGCCGTTTGCGCCGCTAGTCTATCTAGATTGAGTCGACGACTAAAATCGGCGGCAAACGTTCTAATTTTTTTATTTTAATTTTTCCCCACCAGGCGTTACCCACAACCGCCCCCGTCAATTCCCTCTGAATCATTAGTAGCAGCTGGTCCCGGAAATCCTGCTCACCAAAAAGTGAACAGTTAAATTTCCAGTAACCAGCCATTCTAACCTTAGGTTTATCTAAGTTTACACGGACCCGGACAAGCCTATGATCCGTATAAACTATATAGTGGAAACTTGGACACTCTAAGAGCCCTACATCGACTCTCCTAACTAACACTCGGTCCAGGTAGCTCACAAGCGCGCCAGGATCCGAGTCGCCACTATTGTCCAAGTCCATGCTACCTCCTGAGGGTGCTCATTCCGGTACTTATCGACAAGATCAAACCTGCCGATAAAGTCCCGAAATGCCTTCACATCAGGATTGTTTAGTACCGGTTTTTACCTATACGATCTATCTCAGGGTCAAGGACGGCATTCCAATCCCCCCGCTAAGACTACCCGACGAGAAGTCGTCAAAAACGGCTCGATCTGCCGAAACAAAGCAGGCCGCTCAGTATGACGATTGGGCGCATAAACCCCAATGAGACGTAAAGCCTTATCCTTTTATAGTAACATCCAGCACACAAAGCCTGCCCGCCGGATCTGCGAAGACAAGGGAACATGCAGCCTTCAAAGACTTGCTCACTAGCCAAGAGACACCCTCGAACGACCATCAAAACATGCTGAATAAAGGGCGAACCCCTTAGACAGTATATCTTCATGGTCATGAGAAGAAAACCGGGTCTCTTGCACACAACAAACATTCACCCCGAGGCGCTGAAGGTCACGAGAGAGCCTCGCCCTGCGAGACTCGGACCTCAGGCCCCGCACATTTAACGTAGCTAACCAGAGAGCCATTGAGAAGTCCGATTAGGGTTGTTTACCAGCATTAAACATGGCCGGGGTAAGGATACCGACAGCCTCTCCCATAGACCCATGGCCCATCTCATTCTTGATGGTGCCGTCTTGGGAGATACCGCCGATATCCCAGGGGACAGACTTGAACGACTGACCCTTGCCTACTCTTGAGGCGCAGTATTTATTAAGTACGGAATCGTCCATTATTATTATTATTATTATTATTATGGGTACGATCCCATAACAAATATATATTATGAAAGTATAAAAATTAATTTCTATAGTAAAAATACCAGTAAAACATTTTTATATAGTAAAATTATCAACAATACTTACCTTAGAATTACCAAGATTTTTAAAACAAAATGACCAACAATACATTTTATTTGTAGCTAAAGCATACAATTGCGTTTAAAACATTTATTTGAAGCCATAAAATTGTGTTCAAAAGATTTAGATGTCGGCAAATAAACCGTAGAAATGTTAATATGCCACTAAACAAAAATAACCAAACAACCAAAATGAAAGAAAACTTCCATGACATCAATCGATAACAATTCTTAAAGAAATCAAACTGTATTCCAAAATATAACTTCAACCAGACTACAACATAAAACACATGCATCAACGCCTCAAACGATTATGCCCACATAAACATGTATATGAGCAAAAGCTGAGTATCATCTACCATGTAACCAGTTGTGAAAGCAGAATAACATATATTTGATTACGTCAAAGCTCCCAAGAAAATTTCTGCATTAAATGACCCATAAACAAGTTGATATGCCGTTAAACTAACAAAAAAAAAAAAAAAAAAACATACAGAGAGAATGTCTTCACATGGATGTATTGATAGTGAGTCCATCTCCTGTTCAAAAAGCAGAAAAAAAAATTCAATAAAGACCAGTTACAATCTACATCAGAAATTTAAAGACTCATATGCTAGGCCACAAAAATCTCCTGAGCCGACCAAGCATAGAAATGAATACAATATGGGAACCAGTAATAAGGAGTAACAGAGAAAAGCAATAAGGACTACTAAAAATTGTAATATGAGCTCTGGTAAAAAATATGCAATGATAACAGCAAAAATTGCAATATGAGCACTGATAAAAATGGTTGCTGAAGACATTAGGTTTATAAGCCCCAGAAATTCATACCCAGATGTCCCCAAGGACACATGACACAGTGGATAAAGGCGTTAATTAGATCCAGTGACAGGACCCAAAGAGTGTCACTTCAATACATGGTTAAGGCAGTGGAGAACTTGGAGAGAGGAATTAACAGGAGATAACAGATAACTGAAATCCATTAAACATGTCCCGTAGAACAGTCTAGTCCAGTAAGCGATATAAACATAGTTCGACATTCCAACCACCTGGAGAAGACCGGAGCATACAATGGCCGAAACGTTGTGATAAATATGACAACAAAGATGAGGATGATAGTCCGAACAATGTAAATAGTGTACACAATACCTCATCTCGGAAATATAGACAGATACTGAAGGGCCGAAACGTTGTAATAAATATGGCGACAAAGATGAGGAAAATAGTCCGAATAATGTAAATAATGTACATAATACATCATCTCAGAAATATAGACAGATACTGAAGTGCCGAAACGTTGTAATAAATATGGCGACAAAGATGAGGAAAATAGTCCGAATAATGTAAATAATGTACATAATACCTCATCTCAGAAATATAGACAGATACTGAAGGGACGAAACGTTGTAATAAATATGGCGACAAAGATGAGGACAATAGTCCGAATAATGTAAATAATGTACATAATACCTCATCTCAGAAATATAGACAGATACTGAAGGGCCGAAACGTTGTAATAAATATGGCGACAAAGATGAGGACAATAGTCCGAATAATGTAAATAATGTACACAATACCTCATCTCAGAAATATAGACAGATACTGAAGGGCTGAGATGTTGTAATAAATATGGCGACAAAGATGAGGACAATAGTCCGAATAATGTAAATAATGTACATAATACCTCATCTCAGAAATATAGACAGATACTGAAGGGCCGAAACGTTTTAATAAATATGGCGACAAAGATGAGGACAATAGTCCGAATAATGTAAATAATGTACATAATACCTCTTCTCAAAAATATAGACAGATACTGAAGGGCCGAAACGTTGTAATAAATATGGCGACAAAGATGAGGACAATAGTCCGAATAATGTAAATAATGTACATAATACCTCATCTCAGAAATATAGCCAGATACTGAAGGGCCGAAACGTTGTAATAAATATGGCAACAAAGATGACAATAGTCCGAATAATGTAAATAATGAACATAATACCTCTTCTCAGAAATATAGACAGATACTGAAGGGCCGAAACGTTGTAATAAATATGGCGACAAAGATGAGGACAATAGTCCGAATAATGTAAATAATGTACATAATACCTCATCTCAGAAATATAGACAGATACTGAAAGGCCGAAACGTTGTAATAAATATGGCAACAAAGATGAGAACAATAGTCCGAATAATGTAAATAATGTACATAATATCTCATCTCAGAAATATAGACAGATACTGAAGGGCCGAAACGTTGTAATAAATATGGCGACAAAGATGAGGAAAATAGTCCAAATAATGTAAATAATGTACATAATACCTCCTCTCAGAAATATAGACAGATACTGAAAGACACACTTATCTGTTAAATTTCGACATCCGATTTTTAATTTCGTCTATTCCAATTTCTTTTTATTGTTTTTAATTATTCGTAGTAATATTCGCCCAGGTTGATTTTTTTTTTCATTATTTTCGGAAAATGAACATTGCACTCAATATGAGAAGTACTGCAATCAAAGACTAGATTCATAGCTTTCAACACTTTATGAAGATTTAGTTTTAAAGGCCGTCTGAAGATGTACAGAAATACTTAATGACTGCAGGTTTTAGCTCACAAACTAACTTCAGAATTTTATTATTTCAAGAATGGATCGAAATGAAGTTGTTATCTTTTGTATTCGATACATTGAACTGAAAATATATTCAAACCGGAATTCTAAATATGATTCAAGACAAGCAAAATCTGCAATTTTTTTACAGTATTCGATGAGTAAAAACTGCAAAAAAATCCTAAAAGACTCCCAAAAAGTCTACTCAATGAATACGATTTGTTAGATCATTTGTTAGATCATAATAAAAAACAAAGAGTAGATAAATATGTATCGAATGCCATTATACTGCTGGGCATAAATTATAAGATGTTTTAAATTTGAATTGTTTATTGAAAATCTCACTAAAACTACTACACTGTAGAACATATTATATCATAACATAATTATATCATAGTATAATTTCCCTTTAAAGAAATGAAGATCTTATTTGATGGCACAATGACTTCGTAACAATATCTTTGTGCCAGGCATCTTGTCCATATTTAAGGCTTTCACTGATCACCGGAATGAATTTCAAACTCTACGATTTTGAACCTAAATTTAAAACTTAAACTCGATTCCTCAAAAAACTGTAGGGATTTTGAAACAAACCTTTTGTGTCGTTGTTATGCCTGCGAACCCTAGCTTTCAAACTGATTGTTTATCGACCTGTCCTAATCATTCAAAACTTACAATTGATTTAGATGCATTGAATGGAAAATATATTTAAACCAATATTCTAATTATCAATCACCACAAGCAAAATGTGTAGTAGTTTTACTTATATTCGGTAAGTAAAAATTGTAAGAAAATTGTAAAAAATTCCCCAAAAAAGTTACTCAATGAATAAAATTTGTCAGATCATTTATTAGATCATAATTAATAAAGCTAAAAAAATAGATGAATGTGTATCGAACGCCATTATACTGCTGGGCATAAATTATAAGATGTTTTAAATTTGAATGGTTTATTGAAAATCACAGTAAAACTACTACACTGTAGAACACTGTAGAAAGCGGAATTATTCAGTATAATTTCCATTTAAAGAAAATGAAGGTCTTATTTGATGGCACTTTAAATTCGTAACAATGTATTTGTGCCATGCATCTTGTCCATATACAATTTGTAAAGCTTATGAATTCTATAAGGTTGTGCTAGAAGGCTTTCACTGATCACCGGAATGAATTTCCAACGCTAAGATTTTGAATCTGTAAATGCGTTTCCTCAAAAAAATAGTAAGGATTTAAAAAAAAATAAATAATTGTATCTTTATTAATCATGTAAACCCCAACTTTCAAATTGTGTGCAGTATCACGGTTTTAAAAATCCATCTGCCTTATTATCCAAAGCTGAGGTGCCCTTGTTATATGGGAATCCTATAGGGATCGAACTCACTGGTCAGAATTAATGGTTCAACTAAAAATTGGCCTCGCTAAATATTGGTCAACGCAGAGATGCTTGAAGTCATAAGAATTCGAAGGAAATTTCTTTAAATAATGAAGCAAGGAATTTATTTGCGAAAAAAGAAATGTTCCCGGTTTTAGTTGACAGCTATTTCATCAGCCGAATTCAGATAAACGAGCAATTGAAGCAGGTACGTATTTGAAAATGATTTGGATAAATTTGTGACGGCTTATTATATTCGGTAAGTAAAAACTGTAAGAAAATTGTAAAAGATTACATAATTAATAAAACAAAAAAAAAATAAGCAAAAATAGATAAAAGTGTATATAACACCTTAATACTGCTGGACACACTTAAGACAAGATGTTTTAAACTTGCATTGTTTATTAAAAATCACACTTAAACAACTGAACAGTATAACGTATTAAATCACTAGCGGTATCATACGTCTTCGACCTGGTGTTTCATTACTGGGAATTTTTGCCATTCAATTGGAGCAGTTTAAGTTTAAAGTCAGCCCACCCGAAAATCAATATTCGTAACAACAATTAGGTGCAACTGAGGTACATTCACAAATGGAGTGGGAAGGGTTAACAGTTTGAATGTGGCCCTGAAAAGGGATTTGTATAATAAAAAATAATATTATTGTAATAATTTAAACTACTTATTTTTATTAAAGATTTTATGTTATATATATATATATATATATATATATATATATATATATATATATATATAAGAAGAAAAATATAGTCTTAAGGTGTGCTATATTTATGGGATAAAGTGCTCGATATCAGAGATAGAGCGTGTGTAAATATAAAAGTGAACATAGAAGTCAACACTTAGAGGCGACAGTCTGTTTCATGCTATATGCAATCGTCAGGCCACGACGATTTTGTATATATATATATATATATACAAATGTATATATATATATATGTATGTATATATATATATATATATATATACAAAAACAGATAGTAAATAGTAAAACGTTGCTGAGAGGTATAATGGACAGGAAGTAGTGGAGAGCCATTGTCGCCAATAATTTGCACTCAAAACGGGCACTGAAGAATTATCTATCAAACAAATACTCATCAAAATTGGATGATATCTGTGGAAATGCATAAACAACATACGATCACACAAACACACACACACACACACACACACACACACGCACACACACACACACATTTTGAGAATCATTTCAATTGAGCACGGTTGAGTAATAAGCTAATTCTATAAACAACAGCCACTTGCGTTAATGCAAAGCTCTTCAGTAAAATGAATTGGAGCACTCCGGCTGATTGGCATTTGTTTATATTCGTAAAAAAACAATACGCTAGATTTAGTTGATTCTCTCTGTCGAATGAAGATAGCTCAGTAGTAGAAACTCTGACTGATCGGTTGGGTTTCGATCCGGGCTGGAAGTATTCGGATGTCTAGTCGCACTGGGGAGCTGTGATACAGCGAAACAGTACTGTCTGCGAATGACAAAGGAGAATTATAGATATAGATAATTGTTCAGTATAATTTGTCTTTGAAGTAAATGAAGGTCTTATTTGAAGGCGCAATGATTTATTAATAATGTCGTTGTGCTATGCATCTATTCCATATATCATTTGTAAAGCTTCAGAAAATTGTAAATTTAATAAGGCAGTGCTATAAGGCTTTCATTGATTCAGTCAGTTATGTGTCAGGCGTGATACACGCTTAGGCGATCATGTATCTTTCGATACATGACTGACGAGGCAGATTTTTTCCCGCAGTATGTTGCCATTTCTTTCTGCGGTAGACCAGTTGCCATCCAAGGCTATAGAACCTGGTCTGTCTTGCTATTTACCCATAGCTGGGGGGGGGAGAAGAAGAAGATTAATACCTTTCCCAAGGGTATTAGCACGTAAGCGAATGTGATGCATTCGACTCGAGTTCGAATTCCAGTCGAATCTTTTGCATTCACTTACGTTCTAATACCCTTTGGAAAAGGTATGAACCCTCTTCTTCTCTTTCATTGATTACCGGAATCAATTTCTAACTCTACGATTTTGAACGTAAACTTAAAATTTAAACTGGTTTCCTCAAAAAACGGTAACGATTTTAAAAGAAATATTTTGTATTTTGATTTAGTATGTCATACACCAACTTTAAAATTGAGTGCAATGCCCGCTTCCAAAATCGATCACCCCCTACTGCAATATCGCAGTGTCCCTGGTTGAGACATACTGAGGTATTGGGAAACTCGATAATTCTGGACGATGGAGTAGAGATATTAAAAGGGGAATAAAATGGGAGATTGGCTATTCGAAATTTTTGCCCGATGGAAACAAGTCCACTTTAAAAAAATATTAAAATAAATAAAATAATTTTAAAAAAATTATTAAAATACCAGGTTGGTGCAAAAATAATGACGTAATAATGTCGTTTTTGACGTATTTTTAACGTCAAAAACGACATTCTTACGTCATTATTTTTTTGCACCAACCTAATATATAAAATAGTTTTAACAAATATTAGAATAAATAAAATAATTTTAAAAAAATATTAAAATAAATAAAATACTTTTAAAATATTAAAATAAAATAAAATAATTTTTAAATATATTAAAATAAATAGAATACTGTGACGGGTCTACACCTGGCCCAGGGTCGAATCCTTTGGTTACGGCGCCAACTGTGACGTCGCTCCTCCTGGTCGCTCCTCCTGGTTCCAAGCGTGCCGCCCAACCCCTTGGTTAGATGATCACCAGCCTCGCCTTTTCCCAACCCGCTTCCAATACCTGGTTGCTAAAAGCAACTGTACTGATCTCCGGTCTGTCTACCCACGTTGTGTTTAGATCTTAGACAGACGGGACCAGCAGGATTGGGGCCGATATGTTGAGTCCGACGGGGTGGCAAAACACAAGTAAAAAAAAAAAAAAACTCACGAGACAAAAAATTACCGATAAAAAAAAGGGTGACAACCTTTTATATCTAATGTCCGTTACATAAAGAAAAATTGTTCTTATTTCCCGACCCGCTTTGTGGACTATGGCACCAAGCCTCTATCATACAACTTAAAGATTTCGAGTTGTCTACTCTTCAGAATTATGTATGTCGGAGTGTGGTCTAGTTCGACACTGGGGCTAATTTCTATCAATCATTCGCAGTTGATTCTTCTCTTCGACTTGAGTTGTATTTCTTCACTTCGATCTGGTTGGGTCGAATTCTGTTCTCGGCTGGGCTTGATTTCAACTTCTTCTTCTTCCGTCCAGTAACTCTTTGGCCTTGTCTTCGACTTGGCTGCAACTTCTCCGCGGCTTTCGAGTAATCTTCTTCGTCGACTTAGATGGAACTTCTCATGTCTTCGACTTGGGTGGAAGGATTTCTTGCCGCAACTCAGCCGCAACTCTCTGTCGTCCGAGGTGATCTCTTCTCGCTGCCGTCCGGGGCTGAACTCTGCCGTAACTCTGCCGTAACTCTGCCACAACTCTTGGCGTCCTTTTGAGCAATCTCCTTCTTCGACTGCTTGGGCTGGAAGTTCTCTTGTCTTCGACTTGGGTGGAAGGATTTCTTGTCTGAGGATTCTCTTGCCCGCAAAGGGGCGAGTGAATCGGGCCTGATGCCCGCGTTCAGGCTCTATCCCCTGCCCGCGGTCCAGCTGCAACTCATTTCTGTCGACTGGGGTCCTGCTTTTATTGACGCCGCAACAAAACGGGATGGGTTTGTCGGCGTCAGGGGTTCTCGATAATTCCAATAGCCGCATTATTTCTGTCTTCCCATTATCGCTATTATTTTCACCCCTACTTCCTCACAGTGCCTTTGGTGGGGAGGCGCACACCATCTCTCCTGCATGCCACGTGACCGTTTTCGACCAATGGTTCTTGATCGAGCATTCTTTCTCCTCTTTTCCGCAGATCACGTGACCATTTTCGGCTAATGAGATTCTGGTTGGGCGTTCTCCTGTAATCGGGCGTGGTTTACATCGTTCTTGTTCTAAAAAAAACAAAATCTAATTTTGCCTTTTTCGCACGTACGAAAAATGATAATCTTGGCTTTTTTCTCACCTGGGTTCTGTCAAAACAGCCTGCCGCTAATTAGATGTGACTTCAGGAAAGAATATTGGCGCTATCTGTGAGCCGAGACATTCGCCTTCTTCACCTCTTTGTTTTTTTTCGGTCAGACCTGATAGTCAAAAAATCTTAATTATCTACATTGAAAATGTCTCCACTTTATTATCGTGGGTTTCCAATTCTTAACAGGTCAGAATCTGTATACAGTTCCACCGGTCACCCCCTCAACCCAAAAGACACTTTTTCTCCGATTAAAAAATTTCGTTTCTATTGTTCTAAAAAAATTTTCCCTTTCTCCAAATTGATAATGAGTCTTTCTACGCAAAAAGTAGGCCAGATGCTTTGACCGACATTCTTATCAATCGCCAATACACTGTCATCAAGCCTGGTCCTTTTTCTCTCTAAATGACTTTTCATTTCAAATAACAATTCCCTATTGTCTTTTTTTAAAATTCGGCCAACATGTTGGCCAAGATATCTTTCTGACACCTGTTTTCGCTTATGACCGGGTCATGCATCATCCACTTCTCTTTCCTTTTTTTTTTTTCTTCCTCTTTCTTTTCTTTTCTTTTAGGATCGTCTAAGTACAACTTAGTGAATTATTTTCAACTCAATTATTCTTCGTCTAAGAAAAATTAACAACCTGTTTAATAAACCGAGTAAAAAAAAAAATTAAATCATATTTCTATGAATATTTCTAATAATGCAAGGTGCCACAATACTTTTAAAATATATTAAAATAAATAAGATACTTTTAAAAATATTAAAATAAATAAAATAATTAAAAAATATTAAGATAAATTGATGGGTAATATTAAATATTGTAATAAAAATAAAAATAAATTTTAAAACTCTCCTTCCCTGTCTAAACTCGACCATGTCTCTCACACTGATCCTCACCCCTATGTCAACTTATATAAGCTTAATACTGCCCATCAAAAGTGTAAATTTTAAATTCACTTTTCGTTTCACGTTTGAAAGTGATCCAGAGAAAAATAAAATTCTCTGGTGAAATTAATTATAACTAATGGAGCCTTAAAATGTCTGTTTTTCTTTAAATTAATATATATATATATATATATATATATATATATATGAAGTGTTTATTTATTACGCCAGTAATTTGCAAAAGTCAACGAGAATATATGAGTATACGGTGTCATTTCATCACTCCTCTTTTCCTTGCTATATTTGATTCAAGTAGCCTTGACCTGTGTCCGGAAGCGCCCATTGACATTTGGCAGCCGATAGGAAAATCTTTTTTTCTTTTTTTTTTGCCGATGAAGTTTAGATCGTCACAGCCATGTCAGTTATTTGATGAAATTATCTTACCTCAGCTGGCCTCAAGGAGGTAGATATTTGCTCGAAAATCGTTTTATCGTCCGTCTTGTTAGCCACCGTGTTGTGATTTCATGATGGGATTCACATATGAATCGGTTAATCGGGCCAGTGATCTGGATCGAGCCAATGCGATAACATGGCTCTAGAAAAGTGATTCCAGCGAGAATTGGTTCGTGGTTTAAGTTAAAACAAAAGTCATGAAACAGGATATTTCGTCTAAATAATTGTTTACGTAGGTGTAATGTATCATTGACTGAGAAATATTTAGCTTCACGTAGTGTTTATATATATATATATATATATATATATATATATATATATATATATATATATATATATAGTTTATGCAAACTTAGGAAATCCGTATGGGTAGACATGAGGAGGATGATATCCAGAGAGCTCAATGTAAAACGTGTGATGATCCAGAACCCTGTTAAATGGGTTATGGTGAAATAACTTATTACATGGAATCTTAACGTGGTCTGTCTTTTATACAAACAAATATATATATATATATATATATATATATATATATATATATATATATATATATATATATATATATAAGTGACGAAGAACTTGTTAAACCGAATGGGTAATTCCAAGGAGGATGAAATCCTGAGAGCTCAATGTGAATTCAGAGCTAATATTTAATGAAAAACAGATCACTTTAAGGTATCATTACAATAATTTATTTCACCAAAATCCTTTTTAAAGGACTCCGGATCATCAGGTAACAATTCCAACAACGAAATGAAAAAAAAAAAAAATTTCATTGTTGGAATTGTTACCTGAAAATTCTCCACTGCCTTAACAAGGTATTGAACTCACATTCTTTGGGTCTGTCACTTGATCTAACCAACGCCTTTATCCGTTGACAAATATGGCGACAATGATGAGGACAATAGTCCGACTAATGTAAATACTGTACATAATACCTCATCTCGGAAATATAGACAGATACTGAAGGGCCGAAACGTTGTAATAAATATGGCGACAAAGATGAGGACAATAGTCGGAATAATGAAAATAGTGTACATAATACCTCATCTCAGAAATATAGACAGATACTGAAGGGCCGAAATGTTGTAATAAATATGGCGACAAAGATGAGGACAATAGTCCGAATAATGTAAATAATGTACATAATACCTCATCTCAGAAATATAGACAGATACTGAAGGGCCGAAACGTTGTAATAAATATGGCGACAAAGATGAGGAAAATAGTCCAAATCATGTAAATAATGTACATAATACCTCATCTCAGAAATATAGACAGATACTGAAGGGCCGAAACGTTGTAATAAATATGGCGACAAAGATGAGGAAAATAGTCCGAATCATGTAAATAATGTACATAATACCTCATCTCAGAAATATAGACAGATACTGAAGGGCCGAAATGTTGTAATAAATATGGCGACAAAGATGAGGACAATAGTCCGAATAATGTAAATAATGTACATAATACCTCATCTCAGAAATATAGACAGATACTGAAGGGCCGAAACGTTGTAATAAATATGGCGACAAAGATGAGGAAAATAGTCCGAATAATGTAAATAATGTACATAATACCTCATCTCAGAAATATAGACAGATACTGAAGGGCCGAAACGTTGTAATAAATAAGGCGACAAAGATGAGGACAATAGTCCAAATAATGTAAATAATGTACATAATACGTCATCTCAGAAATATAGACAGATACTGAAGTGCCAAAACGTTGTAATAAATATGGCGACAAAGATGAGGACAATAGTCCAAATAATGTAAATAATGTACATAATACCTCATCTCAGAAATATAGACAGATACTGAAGGGCCAAAACGTTGTAATAAATATGGCGACAAAGATGAGGACAATAGTCCAAATAATGTAAATAATGTACATAATACCTCATCTCAGAAATATAGACAGATACTGAAGGGCCGAAACGTTGTAATAAATATGGCGACAAAGATGA
>CAHIKZ030000700.1:690000-737500 GCA_903632075.3 Acanthosepion pharaonis | reverse complement strand
CTATGTATCTGGAACATTCGCCAGAAGCAGTTTTGATGATTTTCATGATTTTCGCCGTAGGAATTTTCGCTGTATAGGATTTTTGCCGTAAGGCAATTACGCCTCATTTTTTCTTTCAAAGCCGTTATGCTGCACGTCACTTTTGGAGTAATTCAATATGCAAAGTGCCCTATTTTCAAGTATATTTTTTTATCATATAACAAGGTGTCTTTTTAAATCGTTTAAGTGTTTTTGTGTTTGATGATCTCAATGTCAATAATATTTTGAATCAGAAGGTTATTTATAGATATAAATGAAAAGAGGAAAACTGTAGTTATTGCTGACTCGTTTCGTCCAGTGTGGAAATTCTCAAAGTAAAAAACGAAATGATAAAGTCCACATTGGACGAAACGCGTGAGCAATTACTAGTTTTCCTATTGTCATGTATATTTATAAATATTGTCTTTTCTACAGGTTAACTCTGAGAAATTTTCACACAATCAAAAGGTTGTATGTTGTTATAATACAAGGTAACCAAAAAAATTCTGTCCGTTTTTTGATTAGTCATTGAATGAAGTTGAAATATATACGAAATGCGTGTCGCAATTGTTTTCAAATTCGGACAGCCGAAAGTAGGAACATCAGACGTTATAAAAAACACGTGCACCGTGCCCGGCCATCAGTTATAAGCCGGACAGCTGTGAAAAGGATGGAAGTGTCTAGAGATCTCGTTCGGGGCTGTTTGCTTTACGGCTTTGTGTTATCAGCAGCTGCATCAAGTCGCCGCATATGTCAAGCGTTTGGGGATAGTGCTGTGGATGAACGTACTGCAAGGCGTTGGTTTTGAAAATTCAAGTCGGGAGATTTGTCTCTCCATGATGAGCCTCTCAGTGGCCATTGAAGAGGACAGTAGGCTAACGTGTGGTGAACTTGAAAGACAGTTTAACGTTTCCAATGAATCAGTTAGACTTCACATGCACCGCCTAGTAAGACGTACAAACTGAGCAAGTGGGTTCCGTAAACGCTGTTGGAGGTCCACAAGGGACAACGAGTGGCAGCCTGCATATCGCTGCTTTCTCGCCACCGTACCGCATCCTTATTCAATCGATTGCTTACCAGTGATGAAAAGTGGGTTCTGTACGAAACTCCCATGCGTTCCAGACATTGGTTGTCTCCTCAGGATGCTGTCCCTCACACTGCAAGACCGCCTATGCACCCACGCAAGATTATGCTTTGTGTCTGGTGGACAGGTCGTCAAGTGGTTCATTATGAACTGCTACCAACGGGCCAAACGGTCACTGGAGACCTATACTCGCAGCAATTGAAACGTGTGCAACAGGCATTGCGCCAGAAGGATCCAGCACTGTTAAATCTCAAAGGTGCGTTTTTCCTCCATGACAACGCCAGGCCGCATGTCGCGCGAGTGGTCAGGGATACCATACAGGAACTTGGGTGGGAGACTTTGTGCCATCCACCTTATTCACCTGACCTTACGCCATCCGATTACCACCTCTTCCACTCCATGGATAATCATCTTCGTGGGAAATCCTTCACCAATGAAGCAGACTTGCGCAAAGCCCTCTCGGACTTCTTTGCGTCAAAACCACCCGATTTCTACCGCAAGGGCATTGAACAGCTGGAGACACGTTGGCAGAAGGTGCTGGATGCCAATGCCGATTACTTTGAAGACTAAATATAAGTTACACATACGGTGAAGCATTTTCTTTTTTTCCTTTGAAAACGGACAGAACTTTTTTGGTTACCTTGTATATATATATATATATATATATATATATGTGTGTGTGTGTGTGTGTGTGTGTGTGTGTGTGTGTGTGTGTGTGTGTGTAACAAATGCACGGCCGCAATTTTCGACGGATTTGCACCCAAATTTACATGCACATGCTCCAAGTTAGCGGGAAGGCCAACACCGACTTTGCATTTCCCAACTCCCATCGATAGTGGAAATGATCGACTTTTTCATGCTTCTACGGCAGTTTTCATGTAGTTTGCGGCCATTTTCCACTGGCCAGAGTGAGAGCCAATAGCTGGCTGCCACGAATAGGCAGGAAGATTCTATTGGCCAGCGTTTGATCAGATATTTTATATTGAAGTTGGTTGTGTATTCAAGTTGTAAGTTTGTTTGAAAAAATATATATTACTTGAGTGAGAATAATATTCAGACTGGTATTATGTTAACAAAGTTTAACGTGCAGTCTGAAATATGAAATTGCGTGACGTAGATTCTGGTGTCAAGTTGACATTTTGCGTTCCTCACTAACGAGGATGAATGATGGAGGATTTTGATCTTATAACTTCGCTTAATTAAAATGTTTAAATTGAAGTAACAATAGTGTGAGTCAGATATACTTCATAGCAAAGCACGTCGCATATTTAAAAAAAAAAATGCGGCGAAATTGCCTTGCGGCAAAAATCCTATGCAGCAAAGTTTTCTACGGCGATAATTTCCAAGGTGCGTTTCCCTACGGCAAAAATGTTTACGGCGAATGTTCCTAAATCTGTTTTAATCCATTATAATCAAAGAATAGTTCTCCTGTCTTTTCAGTGAGACACAAATCTCTATCTATAAAAGGCAGGATGTGTGTATGTGTGTGTGTGTGTAGCGAATGCACGACCGCAATTTTTGACGGATTTTCAACCAAATTTACATGCACATTCGCCAAGTTAGCGGGAAGACTAAAACCGACTTTGCATTTCCCAACTCCCATCGATAGTGAAAATAATCGATTTTTTCATGCTTCTACGGCAATTTTCATGTAGTTTGAGGACATTTTCTACTGGCCAGAGTGAGAGCCAATAGCTGGCTGCCACGAATAGGCAGGAAGATTCTATTGGCCAGCGTGAGAGCCAACAACTGACTGACACGAATGTTAACTAGCATGCTAGCATGCAAAAAAATCGATAGCTGCATTCGTTACAAGTGGGAAAAATTTAAATCTGCATGGCGCTTTACTCTAATTGGCTCATTCGCTTGCTTAAACTCAACGTTGATTCTGATTCCGCAGAACTGGGTTGGGTGTGAAAAAGTATTTATTGTTAACATTCTTTTTTCATTCGGTTTTTCCAGTTACGAGTCTATTTTTAAAGCTGATCGTTTTGTGTTCATTTTGATTAGTACTTTTTTCGTAACAGATTTAATGTTTAGTATAGAGCTTAGAAAAAATTCGCAGTGTGAAATAAGGAGAGAAGTAAGGCATGTAGCAACATCAGCACGGCAAAGGGCACTCCTTTAAAGGCAAGGAGGGGCAAAAATCAAGTGATAGCGATTGCTGTATGAGTCGTACGATTTTTGAAACGCCGGCCCATGCTAGTTGTGAATATTTTTCAATATGTTAAAGCAAATATACATTACCGTCAGGTAACTAAAACTTTTAGGGTGTGTGGGATATAATTTTAAAACTGCTTGATTTACTTGATTTCCATCACATATAATAGCCTTTACATCAACTGATACAGAGGTGATTGCCTGAACTGTTACCTCATTTTATTCAAATAAAAAAGTAGATGTTATCTTTGAAACTGGAATCAATCTTGAAAGATAGTTTGAACCCCCATTAAGAGATACCAACATTTTACCAAGTATTGTTTGAGGAGGCACGGTGGAGTAACGGATTGAAAAATCCGAGAATCGAGTTCGAATTCCAGTCGAATCTATTACATTCACTTACGTGCTAATACACTTGGGAAAGGTATTAATTCTCTTCTCTCCCCAGCTATGGGTAAATAGCAGGACAGACCGGTTTCTATAGCCTTCGATGGCCACTGGTCTACTGCAGAAAGAAATGGCAACCTAGTACGAGAAAAAATCTGCCTCGTCAGTCATGTATAGAAAGATACATGATCGCCTAAGCGTGTATCATGCATGGCATATAACTGACTAGGAGGCACGGATTGAGGAATCGGAGAGCCGAGTTCGAATTCCAGTCGAATCCATTACATTCATTTACGTGCTAATACCCTTTGGAAAGTTATGGAACGTCTTCTTCTCTCCCCAGCTATGGGTAAATAGCAGAACAGGCCGAGTTCTATAGCCCTGGATGGCAACTGGTCTACCGCAGAAAGAAATGTAAACCTACTGCCGGAAAAAAAAAAAAAACTCTGCCTCTTCAGTCATGTATCGAAAGATACATGATCGCCTAAGCGTGTATCACGCATGGCACATAACTGACTAGGAGGCACGGATTGATGAATCGGAGAGCCGAGTTCGAATTCTAGTCGAATCCATTACATACTAATACCCTTGGGAAAGGTATGAATATTCTTCTCTCCTAGCCAGATATTGGAAAATAGCAAGAGAGACCGGGTTCTGTAGCTTTGGATGACAACTGGTCAGAAAGAAATGGCCACCTACTGTGCGAAAAAATCTGCCTCGTCAGTCATGTATCACGTATCACGCGTGGTACATAACTGACTGAATGTTTGTTTAAGTAGATAGTTGTTTGCCATCATATAGTAACATTTTCTGGATATATACTTCATCATGGAGAATTATGTACCCTTTTGGACTGGCATTAAGAGTACAGATAAAAAACAGATTTTTCATTAAGTTTTGAAAGTTTTGATGTCATTCTTCTTAATCTCGCTAAAGATGATAATTATTATAATCTATTGTCTTAATCCTGTCTTAATCTTTTATACAATGGTCATGATGTTGCATTGTACTCAAAAGCAAGTATTACTATATCTATAGTAGTATTTTATTCGAACCATTTGGGGTGGGAGGCATTGCTGAAAAGTGCTGACTCAAGATATCTCCCCCCTGATCAAAACACATAGAATTTAAATATCGGATAATTTCGTCCAGTGTGACGAAATATCAACTCTTTATAATTTTTTGGACAGGCTGATAATATAACACTTAACTCCATAATAAAATGTTTCAAATCGCAAATCTTAAAAAAAATTATCAACGTAAAGAACGGGATACCATCGATATCTTTTGACGACTGGACAGTTTAAATATTTTCAACCAAAAATAATACAATCTATAATATATACAATAATTTATAAAGTCTTTTTATGTATTTGATTAGACTTTCTTTCAAATCTGTATAATTTATCTTGTCTAATTCTTACAAAAAAAGCATTGATATCATCATCAATTTGATTTTGTGTGCACTAAAGGTTTTTTTTATATATATATATATCCCTTTGTACAGCAGTGTGTGTTGGTATTTAACTCTTGGGCACACCTGGCCATACAGATTGTAGAATTCGGGAGGGGGGGCACTTTTCCATGAACTTTTATGGCAGCAAATTTGAAGGCCAATGTAGTTGAGAAATAGCTGTATTTTTTGTAACATTCAGATTGGCATTTGGAACTGATTTTCTTAGTCGCCCTCTCTCGTCTTTGTCTTTTGGCAAAGAATAAACTAATATTTTATTCATCTTCCGTACAGTTTTGTCTTGCTGGTTTCTGCAATTTGTTTTGCAAGCAAAGACACAACACTTTCGGAGCAATAGTAATGCACCTGAGCAATTGTCTGCAATAGGGATTAGTTAGCCGCCCTAAGTAATATCTGAAATGATAGATTAAGATTCTTAAGGTCAATTATTCTTAAGGTCAATTATTTCTTTCACTGCTTCAATTTATGAGTAACTTTTCAAGCTAATTTAATCCACTTAATCCAAAATGTTACCTCCTTCCGTACCAATAAGTTAAAAACAGAATTTTTAGAAGGTTGCCTTAAATCTGAGATTCAACTTTTTAAATGAATTTTATTTATTTTATTTTATTTTTTTTTGGCGGTCAGTGTGTATATTGTTAACAAAGGTTTGCAAAATATTACATAATCTTTTAATTAATTATCTAGTTAATTCTGTATCTAAATTTCTGGCACTTGCTATCATAAGATCAGCTATTACGTCGCTCTTTCCCAGAGTACTGCTCCTCCAGGCAACACCTCCACTTCGATTTAAAGTCGGGGGCACTGGAGGTTTTGTCCGGTGCTTGAGGTGCCCCGCAAGGGGAATGAGAATGGGAGAGTGTTTTGGCTATTTTTGAGACAATGCCTCGTGGTGGGGCACTCCACAGCAGTGCACATTAATTTCAGCCTTCTTATGTCAAAAATGAGTTTCATGCTCAACTTGAGTAAATAAATAAATGAATAAATAAGTAAATATATAAGTACATAAATAAGTAAATATCTTCCTCCTGATCAAAACACATAGAATTTAAATATCGGATAATTTCGTCCAGTGTGACGAAATATCAACTCTTTATAATTTTTTGGACAGGCTGATAATATAACACTTAACTCCATAATAAAATGTTTCAAATCGCAAATCTTAAAAAAAATTATCAACGTAAAGAACGGGATACCATCGATATCTTTTGACGACTGGACAGTTTAAATATTT
This sequence comes from Acanthosepion pharaonis, assembly GCA_903632075.3. Lineage (NCBI taxonomy): Eukaryota > Metazoa > Mollusca > Cephalopoda > Sepiida > Sepiidae > Acanthosepion > Acanthosepion pharaonis. The sequence continues at coordinate 731,143 of CAHIKZ030000700.1, read as the reverse complement.
TCAACCAAAAATAATACAATCTATAATATATACAATAATTTATAAAGTCTTTTTATGTTGTTGATTAGACTTTCTTTCAAATCTGTATAATTTATCTTGTCTAATTCTTACAAAAAAGCATTGATATCATCATCAATTTGATTTTGTGCTGCACTAAAGGTTTATATATATATATATATATATATATATATATATATATATATATATATATATATATATATCCTTTGTACAGCAGAGTGTGTTGGTATTTAACTTTGTCACACCTGGCCATACAGATAGTAGAATGGGGAGGGATCACTTTTCCATGAACTTCTCCGGTAGCAAAATTTGAAGTTGAGAAATAACTGTATTTTAAAAATGTAAAGTTATTTATAAATAAAGGAATAAATAAATAAGTAAACAAATAAATAAGTAAATAAACAAATAAATAAATGAAATAGATAAATAAATAAATATTTTAGAAGAACCTGGAAAAGTGACTGAGCAACAAGCATCAACATGGTTAAGAAAGGGTGTTGCATTAACTTGGACCGATTTTAAATATGAATTAAGTTTAAGCGTCGAATGAAATTTTTTTCTCTTTTTCTTTCAGATTTGGTGGATATTTAGGCGATATTATTTTTCAAACATAATTGCAATGACTTTAATTACAATGATCCAATAGAGAAATAAATAAATTCTCACCAATAAAACTGGTTTATTTACTGCTGACTTTGATCCGTCTTAATGAAACACCCTTATATATAATCCAGCTTAATGAAACACTCTTTATTTCGTTCATAACGTTTTAGGAATATCGAATTAAATATATTTTTTTAAAAAAATATGACATTAAATTTATGCACAAGAATTCTTAAATGGCTTTTTCATTAATTTTGTAATAAGAATATGACATTTAGTTTTATTTTACGCTTTAATGCATAATTTGAAAAATTAAATTCGACATTAAAATTTTTTTGTTTATTTTACCTTAAAGAAAAAAAAAGCTAATAAAAAATAATTATATGCATGCATTTGTTCTTTATAACAAAAGTATTAGAGAAAAAAAATATGAAAGTAACTTTGTAGAATAATAATGTTAATTTATTTTTAATAAATTTCGAAGTATAGAATTTAAAAATAAGCGTAGAAAAACATCTACGAAACAGACGTTCGCCTGTTAAATATTAAACATTAACTTTATTTAATTTTATTTATTAATGTAATTTTTTTCCTTTAATTTTGATAAATAAATGCTTACAGTTCACTCTATAGCAAAAAAGAAAATGTGGTAACAAAAAAGAATCATACTTTTAACTTTTAGTATCTGTCTATATATCTGAGGTGAGGTATTATGTACACTATTTATATTATTCGAACTACTGTCCTCATCTTTGTCGCCATATTTATTACAACGTTTCGGCCTTCTTCAGGTGTTTGTTAACATTCTTTTTTCATTCGGTTTTTCCCAGTTACGAGTCCTTTTTTTTTTTTAAAGCTGATCGTTTTGTGTTCATTTTCGTAACAGATTTAATGTTTAGTATAGAGCTTAGAAAAAAAATTGCAGAGTGAGATAGGCAAGAAGTAAGGCATGTAGCAACATCAGCATGGCAAATGGCACTCCTTTAAAGGCAAGGAAGGGCAAAAATATTTTAAGTCAGGTGATAGCGATTGCTGTATGAGTCGTACGATTTTTGAATCAAGCGCGTGCAACGCCGGGCCATGTTGCTAGTATATATATATAATGTTTTGTGGGGTATATAATCTAGTCGATTTCATTTAGGTTATTTTTCTTTTAGTGCTTGTTTCCATCACTTTTAATATTAAACATCTCACATCCTATTAATAATAGAAGATCTGCCAAAAATGGTGAAAATTTGTAAGAGCCTGAACAAAACCTTACTGTGAATGATCTAGAAATTAAAGCACTTTCTAAATATTTTCGTCTCAGTAAATTGTTTTCCCTTTCAATTAAAGTAGCATTTTTTTTAAATCGGAATTGTAGCTAGTTTCGTTACGGTGATCAGCTAATAAGTTTAATGCGTTGTTTTGTAAAAGATCCCTTTTGTGTTCATATAGAGCTTAGAAAAAAATTACAGTGTGAGATAGGCAAGAAGTAAGGCATGTAGCAACATCAGCATGGCAAAGGACACTCCTTTTAAGGCAAGGAAGGGCAAAAATATTTTAAGTCAAGTGATAGCGATTGCTGTATGTGTTGTACGATTTTTGAATCAAGCACGGGCAACGCCGGGCCATGCTGCTAGTTTTAAAATAAATTTTTGATCATTGTGACATTTTATTTTAATTTTACATAAATAATTTTTGCAGTAAAAACAGAAGCCTGTAAAAAGGTATTCGAGAACTTTAAGCCTCAAGAAAGAAGCGAAGCGCATTTTCATATTTTTTTAGATAATCCTTAATAAACTTTAAGTGAAAATGTTCAATAAGAAGCTTAAAATTCAAAGTAACAAAAAGACCAAGATTCTTAAATACCATTTTAAAGTAAAATTTGCCGCGCTTAACCAAATTTTGTTGAAGTAGCTAGATCAAACTTAGACTGAAACTAAAATTCGCACTGCTTTCATTGGATGAAGAAACAACCTCCAGGTCTGTCCCTTTTCTACATTATGACTTGGCCGTCTAATATAGAACGTCATGATGCATATCCTTGTTCAAAAAATTAGATATCATGTAGAACTTTTTTTTCTTCTTTTTTTTTTCATCGGAAATTTTTTATATTAGTTTGAAATTTAAAAATAATTATTTATCGACAGGATACTTGCCTGCTAATTAAAAGGTATTCTATTTTAAACACATTTCTGTCCTTTTTTCATTTTGGCAAGTTCAAATCTTTATCCTTTCGACACTTTGCCCATTCGACATTTTGATCGTTCAATACTTAGTCCGTTCGACATTTTGTCCATTCGTCATTTTGTCCTTCGACATTTTCTCCTCCAACACTTTGTCAGCCCACACGATAGGTTTGAACGAAGGTCAAAAATATAAATGTCCCCTTTAGACGAGGGTAAAAAAAAGGCAGACATAATTCTAGCGCAGAATGCTGAAACGTATATATATATATATATATATATATATATATATATATATATATATATATGTGTGTGTGTGTGTGTGTGAAAATGTATGTATATAAAAATAAACAAATATATATATATATATATATATATATAATTATTTATATATTATATGCGCGGTACTTATTAGAAAGCGCTCAATATCAGAGATAGAGCTAACGTATTTGGTTGGATTGATTTGCGTTTTTTTTTTTCAAATAAAAAATGAAAATTATAGCAATTTTCAACTATCATAATTTTACACAGAATACCTATTATCAGGATTTATACCAAAATAAATTAATATATATAACAAAATAAAATAAAACACCAACAATCACTTTTTAGTTCAAGCTATCACCACAATAATTACATTTATTGTTTTTATCATTCTACCACGATTACTAATCACTTCTACCAATTTATAATAACTATTAGTTACTTATATTATCATTGTCTCCAATCCCTTACAACATTACTATCACGTCACATCTCCTATTATCGAATAAACCCGTCATAATTATTAACGTAAACTACCCCCTCCCCCAGCATATTAAATATCACCATATAAAATAGCCAATAAGGATTACAAACCGAAATTTCTACCAGTTACAAATACACAGTCAAATAACCAGCTTTAAAATAATAACAAATAAAAAAATTTAAAATTTAAAAATTAAAAATAATAGTAATTTTTACCTATCATAATTTTACACAGACCCCACCACAGGTATATACATGAAAAAATAGAAAAAATGCTTTGATTGTTGACATGTATACATTCACGAGAAATTTTCGCTACACTTCCAATCTTTGAATTTCAACATACAAATGCGTATGTATCGACACAACACCACACATATACATACATATGTCAAATCCGAAACTGTCCACATATGTTTATATATGTATGAGCCCCGGCGGACGACCAAGTGTGTATGTGTGTCTGCGTACCTCATCGGGTGTATGGACATGCATCTATGTATGCGTTAGCACGATGACATCACGACGACGATTGCCCACCCCCACTTCCATAATAACACCAATACACGCAATCTACATAAACTCAAAATTAAAAAAAAATTAATCAGTTTGTCTGACGATTGCAAGAGCGTGAAACCCAGGGTCACAAACTCACATCAATCCAACCAAATATATATACTGGAGGCACGGTGGAGCAATGGATAGCGGCTTGGATTGAGGAATCGCAGAGCCGAGTTCGAATTCCAGTCGAATCCATTACATTCACTTACGTGCTAATACCCTTGGGAAAGGTATGTATCCTCTTCATCTCCCTCCAGCTATGGGTAAAATAGCAGGACAGACTGGGTTCTTTAGCCTTGGATGGCAACTGGTCTAGAAGAAGGACAACTCTGAATTCAAAACCTGCGGAGGGTCGTTCGGGAACCTTGTGGCATGCATTCGGTGCACCAGGTTTCTGTATTCGTCCCTCCAAAAAGTGTGGCTGGTCCTGCACGAGGCCTTCACCACTATAAACAAATCTCATGTGCCGGTGTCGGGATGTCGGTTTCCTGGGGACTTATCGGCCTGACCCTCATACGTCGAACGCGACGGGAGAGTCGATTATATATATATATATATATGCGTTTGGTCCGTACGAGAGTCAAAAAGATAGACATAGGTTTGGATTATATGAGAGCCAAATAGGCGGACATCGTAATGGTGTCTTTACTAAGAGAAAATAAACATCTGCACCGCAAGGATAGAGTAAAAAGAGTGAAGATAATTAGTTAGAAAATAGTTCCCTCATTTTTTTTTTTATCTCTAGTTCGCCTTGTCGAAATTAAAATTTGCTCGCGCTTAACCAAATTTTATGTGATTAAAAAAGCACATTTGAAAATAAAAAGGTTAAAGGGAGATAACCGAGATTTCAAAGTCAGAACATTATTATTGATAACTCTCTCCTCCAATTTGCAGACAGTAGTTACTATATTCTAAATACTTGATATCATGCAAAAAAATAGCACAATAATCAAAACGGCCAATAATTATTTATAACCATTTATACTGGGATTCATGTATGCAAATGCACTTAATCCATAATGATATTTTAAATTTTGAAGTCATATTCATTTTTGGTATACGAAATATTTGTAACTGTTTCTAAATCTTAGATTGTCTTTCAATCATTCCGTCTCACCCGACGCATTTTTGGGACGTACAGCACCCCGCTCGAGAACCACTTAGAGAGATTAGAAAATTAGACGCAGGGAAAATAATGAAGATGGAGTTAAAATTTGGACAGAAACAAAGATTCACGGACAAAATACGCAATTAACGAAAAAAATCTCCACAATTAAAAAACTTTGTGAATAAAAAAAAAAAGAAATACAAAAGCGAACCATAACGAGGCCAAAAGGGGAGATAATCTAAACTAAAAATAACAGGTTAATTGTTGTCTGTACTTCGTGTCTATCTCTCAACGTATTCAGCGGCGTCTAATTTCTGAAGAATGATCCTAATCACTACCTTCAATGGTGTTATTTTAAAATGCTAGCAAGGTTCGTTAATTAAATTTCTCCGGTTTTTTTTGTTCTTTTTTTGTTCTTTTTTTAACCAATTCCTTTAAGGAGGTTGGCAATCATTGCTCTCTCTCTCTCTCCTTCTCTCTCTCTCTCCTTCTCTCTCTCTCTCTCTCCTCTCTCTCCTTCTCTCTCTCTCTCCTTCTCTCTCCTTCTCTCTCTCTCCTTCTCTCTCTCTCTCCTTCTCTCTCCTTCTCTCTCTCTCTCCTTCTCTCTCCTTCTCTCTCTCTCTCCTTCTTTCTCCTTCTCTCTCCTTCTCTCTCTCTCTCCTTCTCTCTCTCCTTCTCTCCTTCTCTCTCCCTCTCTCTCCTTCTCTCTCCTTCTCTCTCTCTCCTTCTCTCTCTCCTTCTTTCTCCTTCTCTCTCTCCCCCTCTCTCTCTCCTTCTTTCTCCTTCTCTCTCTCTCTCCTTCTCTCTCCTTCTCTCTCTCTCTCTCCTTCTCTCTCTCCTTCTCTCTCTCTCTCCTTCTCTCTCTCTCCTTCTCTCTCCTTCTCTCTCTCTCTCTCTCTCCAATATATACCGTTTGTTACCCTGTGTCATTTTTGCCAATTTACCAGCCTTGTTTGTTTATCCGGTCGTTCATCTCACGAAGCCAATAAATATCTACTTGCTGTTTGTTTCGGCTTCTTTTTCTTGCACTACACCCTGAGAGTGTTAAATTCTCTAGGCCTATTTTCCATATTATATTTTAAATCATTTGAACCACAAGCACAGCAATAAACCAACTAAGACACAAGGGGGTTACGGAGTGTGAAATAATAAATAAAAGCAAAACATTATTAAGGAGAGAGAACAATAAAAGGAAAGGAATTAAGAAGACATAAAGAACGACTAATTTAATTTCAAGTTGGCTGGAAAACAAAAAGCCGGAAGACATTTACACAAGCAAAAATACAAGAAAAGAAGCGGGTAGCAAAGCACTTACAGGTACATTTTGCCAATTAAATTTTGATTTGCCGGGACCTTACCGCCAATTTAATACTGCGCTTAAATTAATAAAGTCTAGGTACCATCGCGAATTGTTCATCCGAACAATTACCACGAAATTATTTATAAAAAAAAAAAAAAGGCAGAGGGAAACTATATTAAAATGGTGGGTGGTGACTGAAGCCGAGATGCCAGGTCGGGACCAATTACATTGCAGATTCTTATTTGGATTTTATCAAGTACGTATAGCTGGCCACTCGTATTCGAGGATACCGGTCTACTAGGGTGGCTAACTAATCCCTATTGCAGCCACTTGCTCAGTCGAATTTGTGTTTATTTAACACCGACAGAACCCACAGACTTATTTTGTGAAGAGCGTGTTATCTAGCGTGATCAACAATTTGAACAAGGTCAGACACTCAAGCCCTCGGCCACGATGTTTTGTGACATCGTGCTAGCACACCTATCGACAGCCCCCAAGGGGTCCGTCTGCCCAATTTCCCTCACAAGGCTTGGGTTAATACGTGGTATGGCTTTCAGACACTTACCGTTTTTTGGATCGACCCCTCCAGTCCGATGCCATCAGGAAATCTCCTTCCTGACAAATCTGTTAGACATTTTCATGACGGTCGTCCTCGAGTATAGAATCCAGAGGTTGGCAGTGAATATTTCGGAGACAGTAGGAAAGCGTAGTGCAGGTTCGCAGTGGATATCACAGCAAAGTAGCAGAGCGTAGTTCCTTCTTCTGTCATCTTCGCCTGACAAGTTGGCACTGGTCATTCCCGTAGGGTAATCAAAGAAGGTCGCCTTTATACACGACGGATACAGTGTTGTGCGGCTTCTGATTGGTCAACCTTCTATTGGTAGACTATGAAGGGAAATACGTCATTTTGACTCGCTCACTAGTTATATATACATATATACCCAAAGAACCGTAACAAAATCGACCATGGTGAGATTCGAACCCGGGCCTCATGGTCAGATTGCGAATGGTTAATCGGCCTCGTGCCTATTTTATCAAGAAACCCTAAATATATATCAGGACCGTATGTAAGAGGAAAATTCTTAGCAAGAAAGCATGGTAAACTTAGAAATATGTAAGAATGATTCTGGAGAGAAAAAATTATCGAGCACGACCCATTGAATCAACTTTCCAAGTAGCAGAGATAGCAATTGATTCAATATAATCATTCCACTTCATGTCGGCAGGGAACGTTGGCGTTGGCACGATAGGGTGCAACGCGTCATTCCCATGGGGGTCAGCATTAGCCATGTTAACAGAAGACAGAAAGAAGTCTCTCAGATGAGTAAGAGAGAGCGAGAAGAAAGTCCTACTTCGATACTGAATTTCCCAGACTGTATATATATATTATTATTGCTACTAACCGCATTTCTGGATCTACTAACCGTATTACCAATTGTATTATTACGTCAATACATTTATTTGTTATATTTCATTCCTGCGTTTGTCATTCATTTGAGACCGGATTTCATCCCGGAATCCACAACATATATATATATATCTCTATATATATATATATATATATACAATATTACCAATCTATCTATCTATTTACTTACATCCGCCAAAAATAAATCTGTATTAACAACGAACCACCAACAGGTTTTCCGTTTAATACTTTTATTTAAATTTTTCCTACGGCATAATTTATATCGTTCTGTCTCTCACGTCATTGTAATTACTATTCATCTGTTTTCACTTCGCCCAAGAAGACTACACAAGATGTGAGAAAACATTCATTTTTATCAGTTTCCAAAATACATATTCTGCGTACGTTATAATTTAATTTAATATTACTAACTGTATTTTCCCCAATTTTATAGTTGATCTCCATTTTCCGTTGAAAATTCTCTCTTTGCAAACATGCGTTTAAGTATATTTTAATAGAAAGATACGCACACATTCTTCACACACACACACACACACACACACACACACACACACACACACACACATATATATATATATATATATATATATTAAAAAGAAGAGAAGAGAGGTGCCGCAAACGTTTTTGGTTGTAATGTGAATTTATTTAGAAAAAATATTATGCTTTGTTTTACATAATTTTACTACGAGACGTGTTTCTGGTCTCGCGACCGTCTTCAGGTAAAAGTGGAGATTTCTACATATTATTAAAAATAATATTATTAAAAATAATTAATTTCGGATTACCAACACACAAACAGAGAATGTCTCATATCGAGAATATCTCACATTGAACATGAAGAAAAATTAATTATTTTTAATAATATTATTTTAATAATATGTAGAAATCCCACTTTTACCTGAAGACGGTCATGAGACCAGAAACACGTGTCGTAGTAAAAATTATGTAAAACAAAGCATAATATTTTTTCTAAATAAATCCACATTACAACCAAAAACGTTTGCGGCACCTCTCTTCTCTTCTTTTTAATATACATACTTTTCTCTCGTTGGAACCACTACAACATATTTCTTTTATATATATATATATATATATATATATATATATATATATATATATATATGTGTGTGTGTGTGTGTGTGTGCACATACATATGTGTAATATTATTATTATCACTATTTTTGCTATAAGAGATTATAATGAAAAAAAATTTGAAATCGCCACAAAAAATTTTACATGTTTCAATATTATGATCGTACTTCTTCAGGCGGTGGTAAGATATTAAAAAAAAAAAATAATAATAATAATAAAATTTTAAATCAATACAAAAACCTGAGTAATATTTGCCATTCCAAAGCGCCAAACACAGATAATACCAAGAAGTTTAATTGTAGAAATTCTGACGAATGTCCATGACAAATCAGATGTCAAACAAACTCTTTGTTTAACTAAGCACTATTTCTACGTTAGAAAATAATTACCATTATCGCCTGAAAAAGTACAAGTAGACCAATATATTATCATTATATTTTTATTATAAGAGATTATAATAAAAACATTTTCAAGTCGCTACACAAAATTTCATGTTTCAATTCTTTGATTGTACTTCTTCAGTATTGAGGACTTTTTAAAAGTAAATGCTACGAACAGTGGAATCTTACTCCATCTTTTTTTCTCTCATTTGTGTGTGTATATATATATATATAAATATATATATATATTTTAAATAATTCATCGCGTCTCGAAGAATCCTCAACGGAATTCAGAAAGCACTGGACTGCCGGTTCGTACTATTTTGGAATCGAATCCGGAGCGTTACGACGATTGCGTCCAGCATGAAACAGTCTATCGCCTCTAAGTATTGACTTCAACGTTCACTTTTATATATATATATATATATATATATATATATATACCTAATGAGCCAGACAAACCTACCTAGGTTTCACCTAAACGGATCGTCAGGGAAAGTAAGGTTTTTTTCTTTGGGCTTCAGACCTGTATCTGTGCGATTTCTTTTGTCGAGAGAAGTTCATGTTTGTAGTTCTTTCTTTTTTTTAAAACCTTTTTTTCCTTCGAGATTGATTTTATTATTAGCAAATCAAAAATTCGAGGGTTTTTCGAAACGAGTCGAGTTATCTATATATATATATATATATATATATATATATATATATATATATATATATGTTTCGTTTCAACTTTTAGAAGTAAAGTCTGATGATCCAGAACCCTGTTAAAGGGGTTATGGTGAAATAACTTATTACATGGAATCTTAACGTGGTCTGTCTTTTATTCAAATATATATATTTATATATATATATATACGCAGCATATTAGACACGATATAGCGACTGCTCTTCATAAATTCCGTCGTGTGATGCATCCCAGTTTACTTGTAGCAACGAACTAGGGATAATTTCTCTCTCTCTATATATATATATCTATATCCTTGCTTGAACCGGATTCTAATTCTCTGGATGGAGCGGCTTAGGGATAGATGACGTGAGTTGGGGGGGGGGCACTATCCGTACGTATAAGCAGAATTGGATGAGTCACACAACGGAAATTGTGGAGAGCAGGCACTATATCGAATCTAATTTCTTACAATCGATACCCATTGGTTTAGTGGTTATGAAGCTTGCGTCATATCGTAACGGTCCGGTTTCGATTCTCAGTAGTGGATGCGCCCTGCTGATGAGTCCCGTATATAAGAGAAAACAGCCGTCAGGTGCATTTTACATTCTGTTTGGTATTCTTCTAAACTCGATGAATTACTTAATTATGATTATTCTAATCCTCCTAATTATTTATATATATATTCTAAATTAATTGGAATTCACCTTACACATGGATGGATATATATATATATATATATATATATATATATATATATATATATATATATATATATATATATATATATATATAACCTGGTTCGTATTTCCTTATCAAACGCTATTTGCATATACTCTTATTTCTTTATTAATTTCGCTTCAGTATCTTTCTATCAATTAAAAATAAAAATTATCAAATAACACATACACACACACACACACACATATATATATATATATATATTTCTTATTAGTATAAATGTTATTTTTAGTGTGTCCTCATGTCTGAGTTAACACCCTTGTTTTGTTTTGAAACAGTGAAATTAACATCAACGGGACTAGTTCATGAATTATCCTCTAAAAATAGGTATATATTAATAAGATATAATACTGAATTAATGAAAATTCATTAGGATACAAACACACAAACACACACATATATATATATATATATATATATATATATATATATATATATATATATATATATATATATATATATATATATATATTATATATATAAAAAAAAAAGAAAGAACAGTAAGATATATAATCCGGTGTTCTTATAGATTTTTTTATTTTTACAAAATATTGCTCAATGTAAATTTACAGAGCATTAATATTATAAATTAATTGATTTAAAAGATGTTTTTTTTTCGCTACACAGTTCTAATCATGTTTCAAAAATGGAAGCTAAAAGCTCCGAATTTAATTTTGTAATTAAATTAAAGACATTAGTTCTATTTCATCCTCAATCGAATTTTGGAGTAACTTTTAAAATTACTGGGTTTTAAAGACACAGCTAAAATCATAATTCATGTTTCCAAGGTTACAGATAAATCCACTTCCACTAGACAAGGGGTGTCTACGTGTTCATTATATCTGTATTTTGATGTATCAGTTAATAGTTCGACCTTGTCTACCGAACGCTCCTTTGTGGCCGAGTCGGTTAAGGCACGTCAGCGTAAATGACGGTTCTGTATAGGATGCAGGTTCGAATCCTGTCAAAGGACGAATATTTTCTATGAAAATTTCTCGGACATTCAGGCCGGTAAATGTCATTTAATACTGTTTATTATAAAACCTAATTAAATTATTAAAAATAATAACTAAAATACTAAGGGACTTTGGATTATTTACCTAACCAGTTCCTTCCTATTTTCTACATATTTTCACACACACATATATAAAACCTTGAATTGTCAAAAATCAAACCAATGCCAAAGATGGAAAAATAGATACAAAAAAAAAACAGAGAACGTCATGTACGTCAGCCGAAGACAATCGTCTAGCATCCAAGTTCAGAGCCCAAAGAACCCCCGATACGAGTCAGTAAAATAACTAATTAAAGAGCTATTAAAGTAATATTGTTGTGTGTGTATATATATATATATATATATATATATATATATATATATATATATATATATATGAAAAAAGTACTCTTAAGGTGTGCTATATTTATGGGATAAAGTGATCATATCAGAGATAGGGCGTGTGTAAATATAAAAGTGAACATTGAAATCAACACTTAGAGGCGACAGGCTGTTTCATGTTTGGCGCAATTGACAGGTTGCCGAAGGACGAATATTTTCTGCGAAAATTTCTCGGATATTCAGGCCGGTAAATGTTGTTTAACACTGTTTATTATAAACAGAGCATTTACTTAAATATTTGTATTTATAAAAAATAATGTATAAACATAAAATGTCTTGAAATATATATATATATATATATATATATATATATATATATATATATATATATATATATATGTATGCATATAACTAATATTTATATAAGAAAAGTGTTAAGACTTTTCGTTGCTAAAAATATTATTCCAAAGAAAATTGAGATAATAAATCGGCAAAGAGTCAAGGTTTATCTATCTTTTATTCTCGGTTCAGTGATAGCTTTTAGTAAGATTAATTTCTCAAAACGACTGAACGTTTTACACGTATCAGAGATTGAATGACAGTTGCGAAAGATCTCAGCGAATACATTAAGTAGTCAATTTACATTTCCTTGGTTGCTCGGTGAGATACAATGAAATGATAAAAAGATATCCAATGAATAAATTACGCGCACATAAGTTTATATCTCCATCTATAAAAAGCAGGATGTGTGTGTGTGTGTGTGTGTGTGTGTGTGTGTGTGTGTGTGTGTGTGTGTGTAACGAATGCACGGCCGCAATTTTCGACGGATTTGCACCAAAATTTACATGCACATGCTCTACGTTAGCGGGAAGGCCAAGACCAACATTTTCATTTCCAAACTCTCATCGATAGTGGAAATGAACGATTTTTCATGCTTCTACGGCAGTTTTCATGTAGTTTGCGGCCATTTTGTACTGGACAGAGTGAGAGCCTATAGCTGGCTGCCACGAATAGGCAGGAAGATTCTATTGGTCAGCGTGAGAGCCAACAGCTGACTGACACGAATGTTAACTAGCATTCTAGCATGCAAAAAAAAAATCGATAGCTCCATTCGTCACAAGTGGGAAAAATTTAAATCTGCATGGCACTTTACTCCAATTGGCTCATTCGCTTGCTTAAACTCAACGTTGAATCTGATTCCGCTGAACTGGGTTTAGGTGTGAAAAAGTATTTGTTGTTAACATTCTTTTTTCATTCGGTTTTTCCCAGTTACGAGTCCTTTTTTTTTTTAGAGCTGATCGTTTTGTGTTCATTTTGTTTAGTTCTTTTTTCGTAACAGATTTAATGTTTAGTATAGAGCTTAGAAAAAATTCGTAGTGTGAGATATGCAAGAAGTAAGGCATGTAGCAACATCAGCACGGCAAAGGGCACTCCTTTAAAGGCAAGGAAGGGCAAAATTATTTTAAGTCAAGTGATAGCGATTGCTGTATGAGTCGTACGATTTTTGAATCAAGCCCGGGCAACGCCGGGCCATGCTGCTAGTATTCATTAAACCTGGCTGGACTGTGATGCTCTTTCTGGATCGTAATACAGTAGGATTACATGTAAATTTAATAAGCTTAGCCTTTTCTGGGGTTCCCAATGAGGATTAATCATTGTTCAGATCAAATTAACTTGCTATATATCGCGTTACGATCGTAGATCATGTAGATTTAATAATTATAAATTAGTCTGCGGTGCCCAATGAGAATTAATAACATTGCAAGCGAATCGTTTTGAGGAGACATACTTGCTGTCTGTTGCGCTACGGTTGGCGTTCATAGCAGAAGAAGAATTTTCTAGGGCAGATAATGAGTAAAAAGGCTTGGAAAATTTGATACTCACAAGACAGAGGAAAACAACCTATCACCTGCCTTAGCGAGCAAGATTTATGAGATATAACAAAAAGACAAAATTTAGTAATAGCTAAAAACGTGTGGGAATCGTGGAGAGCTATGTCCTGAAGCGACGCAGCACACAGAAAAAGTTTCGTCTAGTGTACCCAATAAGGGTTGGCCTCACTGCTAATGCAATGAGATCGTTCTAAGCTTTGCGTCCATATAGAGTAACCAATGGTTTTATATGTAGTTCGATGTACGAGTGTACAGGAGGAACGTGCTCGTCGGAAGGATAAATTGAAGGTTTATCTTTTTCTTGTAAATAAAACTGAGGACGCGATAGGAATTTACTCATCTCCGCTTGTCAGCAAGAAAAACATTGGTAGTAACGTGCACGAATATTGAGACGTGCGTCCGCCCCGAGGGGTTCTATTCAGTACAGCGTGTAGATACAAGAAAGGGCAATCCTGCCGCCCACGGACGTTCAGTCAGACGATGTTCACAAAACACCTACGCACAAATACATGCACGCAATTTTCCCCATTCAATTTTGTTTTGTATATCCCCCTCGACACACACGACGGCCATCATAACACATACACCTGTCCTGTTTTTTTTTTCTAGAATAAATAAAGCAAAATAATAAATTTATAATTAAATAAATAAAGAAAATGTATGGTTCGTCTGTCTTTTGGAAACAATTTCAAACGACATGGATTTTTTTTTATTTTTTATTTTTTTAATTTTTTTGGCTGGTTCTTGCATTTCTTCTTTTTAAATATCAAAAATTTGTTTCAAGAGATTCTCTCGGAAATTTGTTCACGTTTTGCAAGAATCAATAATTTTAGAATTTTGGTCGTCAAATAACTGTCTTTTTTTGCTTTTTTTTTTTTTTCTATCTCACATCGCGTGTTAGTATTCGCCAGACTGGGACTTTGTGCTACAACAACTGCATTCGTTATTTAAGAAACATATCTGGATGTGGGCGATGAAACAACTCCTTATTTTAAAGTTTGCATAGCGGTGAAAAAAAAAACAAAAAAAAAAAAAACATTAGATTGCTTAACAAGTTCTCGTCCGATCGGTGAGTGATCATGGAGTACAAAAAACGCAATCGGCAGGCTGGGTTCGATTTCAGAATATCGTTGCATATTATTCGTTTCACGCTAAGAAATAAGTAAGAAATAAGCCCACGACATTGTAAATCACATTTTTAAAATGACAAGATAGAGAAGGACACAGCTCTCCACAGCGTCGGATACTTTAACATGTGGTGTTATGTTTAGCGTGCTTGTCTCGGTATATTAATTACTGGGTGCTTCTCAATTTCAGCCTTGTGCCGCATGTAAGCCCCGCTTACGAAATCATTATGGAGCACTTCCACGTGGTTTAAGGCTGATTTTCTCTGAGTTATATATATATATATATATATATATATATATATATATATATATATATATATATACTAGTCTATTATATATATATATATATATATATATATATATATATATATATATATATATATATATACTAGTTTATTATATATATATATATATATATATATATATATATAGATATAGATATAGATATATATATATATATACATACATGTTATAAATTTTTTTTTTATAAAAATAATTATATCTGCTCTACTTTGTATTGAGCACTCTTTTAAGAATAGTAATTGTTGGTTATTGGAATTCATTCCGTGTATACCAATTATATACTTTGATATTAGCTCCTATTACTGTCGAGCCCTGTCTGTTCTATTCTTATAAGATGGATAGAATCAATTTCGGAGTATCACTTAAGAACATTCCGACTACAAACAAAAGGGATTATTTAGTACATTTAACTCTGCAAACTGAAAACCTTATCAGAAGAATGAGATGGAAAGCTTACTTCTTTCTTCAAGACAAGGAACCAGTGTGTGAAAGCGAAAATTATGGTTTTAAAAGCCTAAAAACTGCACCTATTATTAAGGAATTATCTGCTTTTGAAAATGAACTAATGGATACCGTCAAAGGATTAACCTTCTACAAGTATAAAAAATGCTTTTCAAAAACATCTCGAAAGTATTGTCAGTGATATTAATAAATCTGGTGATATGTACGTTAAATCCGACAAAACGGCTAACTTTTTATAAGTTATCGCCTAAGGATTATGATACTTTAGTTAAGGATAGTCTAACCAGAAGCTACCAAAAAATTGATACTAGTAATTTCAACCAAGTAAATAATATCAACAGTATCAGTAAATCAATTACTGATAAGTTACGAATTAGTGATCGGGTAGGCAAACTACAAACTAAGGAAGCCTATGTCTTATTAAAGGACCATAAACCCGAATTCAAAACTAAGCCATCCACTGAGACTTATAAATCCTACAAGACCAGAAATCGGTAGGATTAGCAAGACCATCTTAGAAAGAATCAACCACTCCATTAAAAACACACTTGGACTGCTACAGTGGATTAACACAACTGAGGTCATCAACTGGTTTAACAACATACGATATAAGGGAAAATGTTCATTCATACAGTTCGATATTATCGACTATTATCCATCTATATCGAAGGATCTTTCACCTTGGCACTGGACTTCGCCCGGGAATATTCTACTATTTCTGAGAGTGAAATTGATATCATCATGAAGTGTCGAAATTCTGTTCTAATTTACAAGGATGAACAGTGGACCAAAAAGTCTTCCAACAACAATTTTGACATTTCCTTGGGTTCCTTGGATTCTGCTGAAGCTTCGGACTTGGTTGGATTATTTCTTTTATATAATTTAAGTGCCTTCGATTGTCTAGATTCAGATAGTGTAGGATTATATAGAGATGATGGATTATTAGTTGTTAAAAACTCAACTAAAATTAAGGTAGACCGTATTAGGAAAATGATCTATAGGGTATTTAAGGATTTAGGTCTTGGGACAATAGTTACTACTAATGTTAGACAAGTAGATTTTCTAGATGTCACCCTAAGATCTTGCTAACAATATTTTCCAACCATATGTGAAAGTTAATTCCAACCCATTATACGTGCATCCTAATTCCAACCATCCCCTTCGGTTATCAAACATATACCCACTTCCATTGAATTTAGAATTAGCGCTAACTCTTATAATAAGGAGGTTTTCAATAAACATAGTGATTTTTATAATTCTGCACTAAAAAATAGTGGATACAAAATACCACTATTCAATATAAAAAACCCTGTTAATTGCAACCATAATAAGAAAAGAAGATCTAGAAAGGTTATTTGGTTTCACTCCCCTTTCAAATGTTATGGTCAAAACTAAGTTAGGGCGTATATTTATAAACCTAATCAAAAACATTTCCCCAACCCTGAAACTAACCCACTTAGTAAAATATTTAATCCTAATACCCTTAAATTAAGCTATAGTTGTGCTGATAACCTAGAGCAGATAATTAAAAAACATAACAACATAGTCTTTAACAAGTATAGGAATTCAAAAGGCTTGACTAATCAACAGGTTACTAACTGCAATACTAATTATAAGAATACAAATAACAACTTATGTAATTGTAGGAATCCGAATAATTGTCCACTACAAAATAACTGTAGTCTATCTTGGTACTATTTCAACAATTGAAAATCCAAATATAAAGAAGTTTTACATTGGTTCTACTATGAAAACATTCAAGGAACGCTGGCGGGGGCATATGCAATCCTTTAATCACAGTGAATATAGGTACACGACTTCATTATCCAAGTATTTTGGAATCTAAAAGATAAGAACAAAACACCTACGATTAAATGGAGTTTGGTTACGAAAGCTCGTACATGTAACTCCCCTATATACCCCATGTTACCTATGCCTTAATGAAAAATTTGAAATTATTAGATTTAAAAACAAATGATCTCTTAAATCAAAGATATGAACTGACAGTAAATTGTAAACACCGTTATAAATTTAACTTAGTGTAGGGTCGTATACTTTAAATGATAATGATATGTCGCTGTATTTTTAATAGATTAGTATTTTATTGCATAATGGTCATACTTACGATATAAGTGTGTATTGTTTACCTGCATAGTGTTATCAGTGTTGGTAAATATGTATATATTTATTTATGTGTTGGTTAGAGTATTTGCACTGAGGAATGTGTAGGTTGGTGTATAAATGTATTTATGGTTTTTTTTGGTTTTTTTTACATGTGTGGGTGTATGTGTGGGGGTATGTATGTATGTATATATATGTGAGTGTGTGTGTATATATATATATATTATGTGGGAAGGTAAGGTAGATTATGAGAGAAAAGGTTAATAATTATTACTGTATATGTGTATGTGTGTGCCTATATATGTATTTGTGTATGGGTGTGTATATATGTATCTATTTGTGTGTGTATGTGTGTATATGTATGTATGTATATATATATATATATATATATATTTTGTATATATATATATATATATATATATATATATATGTGTGTGTATATGGTTGGATATATATATATATATATATATGCATATATATATGTATGTGTGTATATGTATGTATGTGTGTGTATGTGTATATGTATGAGTGTGTACAGGTATGTATATGATTAAATCACGGAAGTATAATGGTTGGCCAGCATGGTTCGCTAGATTGGGTGCGACTGAGTAATGAGTTCGTTCCTCACTGGGTGCCCCCCTGATTTCGGCTTTGTGCCACGATATATTTGTATATATATATGTATGTGTATGTGTATGTGTGTGTGTGTGTATATATATATATGTGTGTGCATATATATATATGTGTATATATATCTGTATGTCCTATTGTATTGTGTATGTGTATTTATATTTAAGTATATTTCTGTTTGTATGAATGTGTTTATATATTTGTATGTTAGACTATATGTATATTGCTGTGTGTTGGTGTTTGAAGGTATATTTATGTATCTATATGTTAGTTCGTTTATATATGTATTTGGTTGAAAGTTGTTGTATTTTTATGTATGCATGTATATATGGGTGGTTGTTATTGTAGGTAGATATATTTATGTATATATATGTTTATTTGTAGATATGTATGTATGTGTGTATATATATTTTATGTATGTTTGTGTATGTATATATATATGTGTGTGTGTTGGAACCTATTATGTATGAGTTTTTGGTGTATGTGTAGGTATGGAAACTTTGGTATATCATGAATGTTTTTATATATCTAAGTATGTGTGCATAAAAGTCTATGTGTATATATGTGTGTGTATTTAGGTTTATGTATATGTACGTACATATGTACTTGTTATCATAGATATGTATATGTACGTATATGTTTATATTTATATATTTATTTGTGTGTATTTCTGTACGTATATGTATGTATGAATATATATATATTTTTTTTTTATGTGTGTTAATTTGTTTTTGCTGCCGTATATATATATATATATATATATATGTATATATTTGTGGATTTCTTTTATCCTGTTTTTTTTGCCAAATATATAATGAAACTATTATCAACTTATATGATTAATAATATATATATATTTTATTGATATTTATTGTTTTAGAATTTTCGTTTTAATATATTAAATAATATTATTTTAAACATTTTTATCTTTGTATATTTGCTCCCTTAAGTTATAATTCAATAAGTGGTTAGCATTTATTTAAGTCTGAAATATTTACTGGTTGTGATTTCTCAATGTCTATGCCATTGTGGATGTATGTTTGTGTATATATCGGTGTCTATGTGTATGTAGAGTGTATTCACATTTAACTGTGTGTGTGTATAAGTGTTAGTTTCCACGTCTCCTTTTTCGTAAAGGGCTGTGGAGTTGTTCATGTATTCCCCCACCTCTTTTTTTTTTTTTTTTTTTTTTTTTTTTTTATGTGTATGTGTGTGTGTGTGTGTGTGTGTGTATGTATCTAATTATGTCTGGATGCTTATGTATTATAATCTGATTGTGTGTTTTGTTGTGTCACGCGTGAGTTTAAGACCATATTCACAAACTTTAAAATAAAAACGGAAAAAAAAAAATATATACATGTATTATCAGATGACCGGACGAATTGTAGCGTCTTGTCTTGTCAGACGTAATTTCAATGAAGAAATGAATTGAATAAACATATATATTTTTTTCTTTTCTCAATAATTTTGTAGTTTTAAACTTAATAGTGATTAAATTTGGATTTTAAAAATTGCCAGTTTTTAATTTTAATATTAAATTTTATCATATAAATTTATAATTATTAGTTAGTAAAAATTATTTTTAATATTACACGTATTTAAAGATCTAAATAGCTATAATAGCAGGATTTTGTTGTCAAGCTTTTGAATCTTTCTGTACTTCGTTTTTGATTGGTTATTCTAGCTTTTGTAACAATGCTCCCCTAGTGTAGGATCGTTAATTCATCTGAAACTTTTAAAACCATTTATTTTATTTTCAACACCATCACTTGATAAGACACAGAGTGTGTTGAAACAAAATGGCTATTTTGTAGTGATTTTATAACATACTTATGTTATAAATTTTTTTTTTTTAAAATAATTATATATATATATATATATATATATATATATATATATATATAGATAGATAGATAGATATATATATATTAAGAAATGGAAAAAGTCCGACAATTTATTTATTAAAGACATTTTTATGTTTAACGTTCTTTTTATAGATACAAGTATTTAAGTAAATGCTTTGATTCACAATTTATTTATTAATTTATTTATCCTGTCAAAAGACGAATATTTTCTATGAAAATTTCTCGGACATTCAGGCCGGTAAATGTTATTTAATACTGTTTATTATAAACAGAGCATTTACTTAAATACTTGTATCTATAAAAAAAAGAACGTTAAACATAAAAATGTCTTTAATAAATAAATTGTCGGACTTTGTCCCTTTCTTAATATATGACGTCATTTGTTTACATAAAAATGTCTTTAATATATAAATGTATATATATATATATATACTATTACTAAACACACACACACACACACACACACACACATATATATATATATATATATATATATATATATATATTATGCAATACTCTTCAAGAACGAATTGAGTTCCCTTAGCCGCTCGCGTATTTCGTAGAGAAAAGGCTATAATTTCCCTTTCTCTCTGCTGTCCGCCGACGGCTTAGGGGTAGGATTTCTGACTGATGCCAAATCGTTCGAGTTTCGATAGCGGCCTGGAGCTACAATGAAGAGCTGTGATACAGCGAGACAGTCTGTCGGTGGATGACTATATATATATATATATATATATATATATATATATATATATATAATGAATACTATCAATTGATAATTAGTAAGGAGATTTCCATGGAGGACATTAGTGTGTAAAGCCCTGTTTGACTTTCGCCTGTGGATGAAACAGGGCTTGATACTGTAATTCAATTTAATTTCAGTAATTATATTGAGGTTTTTGGCTCTTGTTTTTGAAACATGAGAACTCTTATGTAGCGAAGGAAACAATTTTTTTTCAAAAAATATATATATATATATATATATATATATATATATATATATATATATATATATAAATTATTTATTTAAAAATTATAACATAAATATGTTATAAAATCACTACAAAAATAGCCATTTTGTTTCAACACCTCCAGTGTCTTATCAAGTGATGATGTTGAATATAATATATATATATATATATATATATATATATATATATATATATATATATGTGTGTGTGTGTGTGTGTGTGTGTGTGTGTATATATATATATATATATATATATATATATATATATATATATATATATTCTGATTATACGTTATTTTTATAGATGCAGCTTATCTAAGTAAATACTTTGCTTTGAATTAAACAGTATTAATTACAGTAATTACGCGGGAAGAAATTCTTTCTAGCAGCCATGCCACCAGCCATCACACCCCTAAAATAATATGGCAGCTCATTAACAATTGTAAACAGAAAACTTTCTTCCAAACTTTCAAAGGTTTTTGCTTTTAAAGGGGAAATGTCACGGAAAACAAAATTTAGAGGCGTTATAACATTGCTTTTTACTGTTAGCTGTTGTTTAATTGTATTAGTCATTTTTTAGATTCCACGTCATCAATTTAGAAAAATTTTTTTTTTCCTACTCCATCAACCGTGAAATAGCTAGAGCTTCCCCAGAACAAAATATGAAATTAAACGAAATATGGCGAGTGTTTTAAGAATAGTGGGAATAACGGTCTTTTTCCACAACGGCGAAGGAAAAGATACATTGTTTAAATATGAAACGACCTCAAAAGAGTACAACCTGAAAAAAAAAACATTATGCAACGAACCATCTATCTTAGGATAAATATAAAGTCCCAATGCGCATTTCAAAACTCTAGGAATTGAGGGCTATAATTACAAGAAAGAAAAAAACTTGTAATTATAACGAATTTTTTTATGGAAATATTTCGGCTTCAGTTGCCAGTCTTGGTCAATTCTTAATTTGAGTAAAACAACGTTTCCAACTTCTTTGTACTGTTTTTACTCAAATTAAAGAGTGTCCAAGACTGGCAACTGAAGTCGAAATGTTTCCATAAAAAATAAATCCTTCGTTGGAATTACGATTTCTTTTTTCGTTTCTTTCTATTAATTATGCAAATACCAATGGAGACCAAGCATCGTAACTTTGAATTGAAGACTAACTTGACAAAGCAACAGATTTTTTAAGAAGACTCAGAAACAGAATGTCGCTATGAAACTCGACCGAATGACAGCCATGAGCGAGAAATCTTACAGTGAAGTTGATTTCGTAAAGCAAAGCCTTGTAAAAACAGTTGGAATTGTATGTCAAAGAAAATACCCTTATTCAATGATATTTCATTAACCAGAAACATTATTGCTGAATAGATTGAGGAAATGCCAGATAATCTGAAACAACAGCTGAAGGCTTTATCATCAAGGATTGAACATTGTTCTATCGTTATAATGTTGAGTTTCGACCTCGGGTCTCATGGTCAGAAAGCGAATTTTCTAACGTGTTTATTATTGCTGTGGATATTACTGCACAATTAACTGATCTTAATTTGAAAGGACAAAGTAAAAACAAAGGTATCCCTCAATTGTATGATAACATTGTTATGACGTGCGTTTGTTTGCAGGTGGAAAGGAATAACAAGGATTAGGTTTGTAAACAACATATTAACTATTAACATCACTGGAATAGCACAGCTATCTTCATCAGGGCTTGTACAATGAATTTAATATTTACGAAGAACTGTACCTGCATTCACCCGAGGTGGGCTGAGCCGGCTCCAATATTGGAGTTTCATGGGAATTTGGAATTCACAAGCGGTCCCCAAACCCGCATGTATAGCACATGGGATTTGATTATAGTGGTGAAGGTTTCGTGCAGGACCATCCACACTTTTTGAAGGGCCGACTACAAACTGGTGCACTTGTGCCACAAGGTCCCCAAACGACCCCCGCAGGTTTTGAATTCAGAGTTTTTCCTTCTCCTAGACAAGTTGCCATCCAAGGTTATAGAACCCGGTCTGTTCTGCTATTTACCCATAGCTGGAGGGAGAAGAAGAGGATTCATACCTTTCCCAAGGGTATTTTGCACGTAAGTGAATGTAATGGATTTGAGTGGAATTCGAACTCGGCTCTCCGATTCCTCAATCCAAGCCGCTATCCATTACTCCACCGTGCCTCCTCACGAAGACCTGAATGAACAAGTCCCCAATGCAAGATACTACAACAAGCCAGGGCATCTTTGAGAGACTTGAGCAGGTTCTGCATAAAGTTGTGATTTGAGTAAACTTGCATACTTATCTACTGACTGTAGTGCAAATATGGCTGGCAAACATAATGGTGTTGCTGCCAAGTTACAAAGAAAACTCGCATCTAGATTCATTATTTACACTGCATTATTTATCAGCAAAATTTGTGTTCAAAGATTTTAAAATTGGATCATGTGCTTCGCTTGGTCACAAAGACGGTGAACTATATCACAGCCCGTGCTCTCAGCCACCGCCAAGTTCAGTCAGTTGTTCGAAGCTATGCATAATCAGTTTCCATTCTACACAGAAGTCCGCTGGTTGTCATGTCACAAAGTGCTAGAAAAGATTCTATTTGCTGGGACGAGAAATAATGATATTTTTGGAGATGAAAGATCAAAACACAGACGAAATAAAAGATGAAAGCTGGCTCCAAGATCTGGCTCTTGCTGTGAATATTCTATCTAAATGACGCAGCCAATCGTTATCCGAGGTTGCCAGTCAACTAGGGCGGCTAGCTAATCCCTATTGCAGACGCTTGCTCAGACACATATTGTGTTTGTTCAGCACTCAGAGATCCCTCCTGTTGTTTATACTACAACTATGCTGAGTTGACTTTAGTTACAGTTTCTGGGAGAGAGCACGTTATCTATCGGGATTAAGAGTTTGAACAAGGTCAGCACGCTTAAGCACTCGGTCACGATGACTTGTGACTTTGTGCTAGCACAAATACCGACGGTTCCTGGGGGTTCTGTCTACCAAATTTTACTCGCAATTCTTGGGTGAACCCGTGCTATGGTTTTCAGGCGCTTTCCAAATGTGCTGCATGTAGGGATCAGATCCTCTGCTAATATGAAGAATTCACCTTCCGGACAAATCGAGCCTGTTGGGTTTCGACCTCGGGTCTAATGGTCAGAAAGCGAACTTCCTAACGTGCTCATTATTGCTGTGGATATTACTGCACAATTAACTAATTTTAATTTGAAAGGACAAAGTAAAAACAAACGTATCACTCAATTGTATGATAACATTGTTATGACGTGCGTTTGTTTGCAGGTGGAAAGGAATAACAAGGATTAGGTTTGTAAACAACATATATTCATTTAATATACAAGATGTATTTACATTTGTTAAAAAATGGAGAAAATGTCGATTCCGGTTAAGGTAAACGGCGGAAGTTGACCGATTTCTTGTTAGACATTTTCATGACGGTCGGCAGTGAATATTTCGGAGACAGTAGGAAAGCGTAGTGGAGGTTCGCAGTGGATATCACAGCAGAGTGTAGTTCATCCTTCTCCTGGTCGGCTTTGGTCCTTCCGGTAGAAGAAACAAGATGGTCGCCTTTATACACGACGAATACAGTGTTGGGCGGCTTCTAATTGGTCAACCTTCTATTGGTCGACTATAAAGGGAAATAAGTCATTCTGACTCGCTCACTAGTCATAGGCGTTATATACCCAAAAAACCGTAACATTTCTTTGGTTGGTTTGACCGAGGTCGCAGGATATAGTCGTTGGTTGGGTCTGACTCACGTGTTGATCGATCGACGTCACTTTGGTGAGGCAGGTCGTGGTAGGGTGCCTTGGTTGCCAAGATGACGGTGGTAGTGACGAGGTATTGATAGAACTGGTAGGCCTGTGGCGAAATATTTCACTGTAAAGGTATGCCTGTAGTGAGTCGGGTTGCCGAGTTGACGGCGGTGGCTGAGTGGTGACGACGTTCAGGCATTGTAAATCGCGGCGTTTGGCGTCGGGAGCATGGCGGTGTCGAAACTGGATTGACGGACGCATTCCGCGTATGAAGAGTCGGCACAAAGTCACAAGCCTGGGAGTGGTAACGGCTGTGCTGTGAGAAGATGCCATGACGGTGACGCGGCATCGTCCTGCGTGTCGGAAGGTGACCTTGCGGCAGGCGACTGCTGCTGATTGTTATGAAGGGACTGCTTTTAAGCAGATCTGATAGTCTCCAGGGAAACATTCGCGATTGGCCACTGTATCGCTTTCACTGCAAGACCTTGCCTCGTGGACCGGACGTGATGCTCAGAACCTATGCGCAGAAAAAGAATTTTCTATTTTGTTTTCTGCTTTCTTGGTGTTCACATCCGGCTGACATGCAGAATGAATCAGAGAGAGATCTAATTGCAGCAGAGTATGCAACGTCAAGTTGCTTCATTAGAAAACTAACCTTATGGAAGTCACGGTTGTCAAATGGAAATTTAGTTCATTTTCCTGCGTGTAAAGAGCTGAAAACAGTGCCAATACTTTACATAGCTTTGCTAAGTATAACTGTCACCTGAATTTGTTGTCAAATGAATTTTAGAAAAGATATACCTTTGATGTTGCCAAGATTGAAAAAAGCCTGAAGATGGAACGATTAGAAATACAATCGTATTCTACACTCATATCATGGTATCTTGAAAGCAGGAATACATTTTTTTTCCATACCTTCCTGAAAATTTTAAAAACTTCAGAAAGTTTGCCACGAAGTTTATGGCAACATTTGGTTCTACCTATGTGTGTAAACAGTTATTTCCCTTCATGAAATTAGCAAAAACTTCTCAGAGAACAAGGCTAAGTTGGACCTGCACAGGCATTTCAGCCAGATATACGAAAAAAAATTGTCAGCAAAAAGAGAAGTTAAGCCTCAGGACAACAAAAATAAAACTGAATGAATAATGGCAAATAAATGTTCAGATTTTAACTGTTGTAATTTTTGGACAATGTATTTGTGGTTGTTGCAAACTGCAAGTATATCTTGTTTACATTTTTTTATCAAACTACTTCATTACTCCGTCCTGGGTATGATGATAAACTGCATCTACGTCCTGGGTAAGACGATAAACTATGTCCAGCAGCAAGGCCTCTGATCAGGAGGTTTTGAGGAGCGTGGAACCACCTCTTAATTGCTGGTGTTCCCAGGTCCACCCTGACCCGGAGTGGTAGCACCTGTTAGGGTCCCAGCTATGGGCAAATAGTTAACCCCCAAACACAGATGTTGTCGTGGGTAAGACAATAAACTACATCCGCGTGCAGGGTAAGACGTCCAACAGCAGATAATACGTTTTTGAAAAAAATAATGTTGCCAGCTGTATGTTTTGAAAAAGTAATATTACCAGCTATACGTTTTTGAAAAAATAATATTACCAGCTATACGTTTTTGAAAGAAAAAATAATATTACCAGCTATAAACTTTTGAGGAAAAAATATTCACAGAAATAGATTTTTGACAAAACAAAAATATTACCAGGTAAAAAAATGTCAGCTTTAACTGACGCAATGAGGTTGATATACCGTAAAGCAAAACAAATCAAGACAAACCTACTTGATTACTTTCTATAAATGTATTCTGTTAAAACATTCGAATGCACATTGTGTGTTTCTAAATTTAAGTAACAAGAATAATCTGCAATCACTGCAGTTAACTGTAATGTGCACGATTGATTGTCGTATGTGACTCTCATGGGAACACATTTGCGATCATGGATCACTTTCCTTGCGAGGCCTTGAGGATGAAATGTAACTAATGTTTTTAACTTAATTACAAAATTAAATTTGAAACTTTTAGCTTCCATTTTTGAAACATGGTTATTACTGTGTAGCGAAAACATTTTAAATCTGTTAATTTATAATATATATATATAGCATAATGAGAAGCCACATATACTTTCTTAATATGTATATATAGAAAAAAGTTTCAAATTAAAAAATAATAATGTTTTATTTTATGAAAGTATTTATTTATTTATATATATATTTGATATTTCAAATTGTCCTCAATTTTTCATCAGAAATAACTGTTTGCTACAAATAAATTAAAATTACTGTTTATTAGCAAGTAGCGTCCTTCGCGAGACGCGGACGTCACGTGATATGGAACGTCACTGTTCGGATATTCCTAACTTTAATCTAACTGTCATAAATATTTTAAATGTTGTTTAAAAAATTTGTTTAACTATATCTGAAAAAATTGCTTAACTATTGAAATATTTATAAAGATATATATATATATATATATATATATATATATATATAAACATCAATTGTAGACGTTATTGTGTTGGTAGGTTGGAATATAAATGTTATAGCGCTTTACGCTAGCAGCTGCGATAAAGTAATTCACGTTCCTTATTTCTTGACACTGCCAAATCTCGACGCACACTTTCAGCTACCCGTATGAATTCATTTCGTAATTGCTTTGTCAATAAAAATCGGGATGTGCGTTCGGAAGGAATCTGAGTTTGCAAGGTTGGCCAGAGAGTTGATTGGATGAGAGGGCTGAACGCGTGCAGGGGACGCCGACGAGCGTTAAATTCACTTGAAAGATGAACAAGCAAGTTTTCTCTTTGCCAAAGGACTCAACAGCACGAACGGATCGAATTAGGAACAGCTCGCCGACACGAACATAGACCACTCCTCTCTGTCTCAATAGTCTCTGAAACTCAAATACACATGACGTAAATATCAGAATAATGTTTCTACAGCACCCCCCCGCATATATATATATATATATATATATATATATATATATATATATATATATATTTTAAGCAAATATATGGATATAGATCCGACAGTATGAAAGAAAATACAGAAAAACAAACAAAAATCTGAATATGCAATTATGTAGTATTAATGTTAATATAAAGTCGACGTCGGACGTTTCGGTCTATTTAAGACCATCTTCAGGACATTATCATTTAAACATAATTAACATTAGAACTTATAAAAATTTAACACAAAAGACGATGGACATAAGAGCCCAACTAATCCAAACAGATAACTGAAATTTTATACAGATCAGCGTTCCGTTTAAATATGATCACGTAGTCGTCACGTGGGCGATGTTGTTAAAACGTATTCGAAGATGATTTCCAAAAATTAAAATATTAAAAAGTCGATTGAAAAATTTTGTATAAACAGTTCAAGAAATCTCTTCCGTTGATGTCGGAATACGTAGTGATCCATAGGTTCTTATATCTTCAACAAGCTTCACCTTCCCGTTACAAGGCAAATCAAAAAATGATTTCAAAAACGATGGAACAGTTCTAAAAAACAGTTCGATAATAAATCCTTTCCTTACTTGATCAATAGATTCATATATTCTCCTCCAAGCTTGAAGTCTTCCATGTTATAAAGTAAATTCAGGTTTGTATTTCCAGTAGACAGTATGTAAGCAAATATATGGATATAGATCCGACAGTATGAAAGAAAAATACAGAAAAAAACAAACAAAAATCTGAATATGCAATTATGTAGTATTGATGTTAATAAAAGACGACGTCGGACGTTTCGGTCTATTTAAGACCATCTTCATGGACATTTTCATTTTCGACTTTTATTAACATTAATACTACATAATTGCATATTCAGATTTTTGTTTGTTTTTTCTGTATTTTTCTTTCATATTTTATTTTGTTATATGTATTAATTTATTTTGGTATAAATCCTGATAATAGGTATTCTGTGTAAAATTATGGTAGTTGAAGATTGATATAATTTTTAATTTTTAATTACAAAATTATTAACTGTTTTAACAGACAAACTACCAACAATCACAATTTAATTTCAAGATACCATCTAAATAATTGCATCTATCATTATTATCATTTCACCACCATTAGTAATCACTTTTACCACTTTACAATAACTATTAACTATCAATATTATCATTACTACCAACACACAGCACCATCACTTACACATCACACCCACTATTAACATATAAATCCACTACAATCTTTATTACTCCCCCAGCATATTGAATACCTTAAAACAATATGATCAGATATAATTTCCATATGTAACCATGAGAATAAAAACCTATTACCAGGCAGCTTTAATATAATAACAATAATAAACTCATATCTATCCAACCAAATATGTTAGCTCTATCTCTGATATTGAGCGCTTTCTAATAAGTACCACGCATATAATATATAAATAATTATACATATATATATTTATTTATATTTATATACACTTTTCACACACACACACACACACACACACACACACACACATATATATATGTGTGTGTGTATAATATATATATAAAATAGGAAGGAAAAATGGTTAGGTAAATAAAGGAACTGGTTAGTAAATAATCCAAAGTCCCTTAGTATTTTAGTTATTATTTTTAAAAAATAGTGCTCGATACAAAATGAAGATAAATATAATTATTTATTTAAAAATATGATTCCAAATCGCGACATAAAAGGTCTCATGTTTTGAAACAAGAGCTGAAAACTTCAATATAATTATTTGAATTAAATTGAGTTAAAATAAGCTCTGTTCTATCTTCAAGAATTTTGCTCGAAGATGGAACAGAGCTTACTTTTACTCAATTTAATTCAGTTAATTATATTGAAGTTTTCGGCTGTTGTTTTGAAACATGAGACTTCTTATGTCGCGATTTGGAATCATATTTTTAAATAAATAATTATATATATATATATATGTGTGTGTGTGTGTGTTTGTGTATGTGTGTGTATATATATGTTTGTGTGTTTGTGTGTATATATATGTGTGTGTGTGTGTGTGTGTATATATATCCGACTGACGGAAATTCAGACGGGTTTCGAACCTGGCTATAAGCAACCGGATGTCGAACCACACTGATGAGCTGTGATACAGCGAAACGAAACAGTCTGTCTGTGGATTACAATATATATGCTCCTGAAAAAATTATTTCGGTTGAGCTCTCTGGGAAGGAAGCGTCGGTTTGTAAACAGTGACTCTTGCGGCTAATAATGCAAGACTCTTCGGTAAAGCGAATTGAGTTCTCTCAGTCAATGTGTGTTTATCTAAAATAAATACGCTTTAATTCACATTCACTCCTGCCGTGCGCCAACAGCTTAGGGGTAGAATCTCCGACTGACGCCAATTCAAACGGATTTCGATCCTAGGCAAATGCAACCGGACGTCTAACCACACTGATGAGCTGTGGTACAGCGAAACAGTCTCTTTTGTGATTTTAATATATATATATATATATATATATATATATATATATATATATATATATAAAAGATTACTAGAAGTAAACTTATATTTTAAAATAAAATTTTATTCTTTTAATGTGCTTTCTATGAATATTTTTCTAATCGACTATTTCATAGAAAATCCCCAAAATTTAAATAAAAATTTAAATCACTAACAAACATCAAATTAAATTCTTTGTAGACTGTTTAGTCATTCAAATTTATATCAAACATTATAATCTTTATGAACCCCCAAAATAACACTTTCAAAGTAAAACAAAATGATAGCGTATTTTTCTAGCCGGGTTTTTTTTCCAAAGGAAATTAGTGACACCTACTCTTATGACTTTATTCACTCTTTTTCTTTTTATGGGTTTTTTCTTCCTCTACCCCTTCGATATCAATATATAACTTCCGTTAAGTTAACCGTTTAAATGTGTCAATGTCTGGACCTGCTCAAGTAATTTTAAGTATAAGAGAATAGAAATTTTAAATTACATCTAACTCATGACAATATATATATATATATATATATATATATATATATAAATATATAAAAATGGACAAAGTCCGACAATTTATTTGTTAAAGACATTTTTATGTTTAACGTTCTTTTTATAGATACAAGTATTTAAGTACATGCTCTGTTTATAATAAACAGTATTAAATAACATTTTTCGGCATGAATGTCAAAGGACGAATATTTTCTATGAAAATTTCTCGGTCAGCCTACCCGAAAATCAATATTAGTAACAACATTTGGGTGCAACTGAGGCACATCCCAAAATGGCGGGGGTTTAACAATTTGAATGAGGGTTGGCCCTGAAAAAAAGGCCGATTTTGCGTTCTCAAACTTGTTTCAGCCTCACGCCCACCAGCAGTTGAAGAGGCGTTTCTCTTCAGCCATTGAGTCCTTTGATCATCATTTTCAGCCTCGCGCGCAGAAGCATTCAGATTGAAGCATTTCAAGAGGCATTTTGAGACAGGCGAACTGAACTTTCTTAAAGACGATTCGTTATTTCTTATTCGCATGGTGGAACTGGCGGCAGCGGTTTTGCGACCTAGGCAAGTCCTTTTCTTTCGTGGCAGGTCTTAGGCAAGTATGGATTGTCAAATGGAATGTGTGGGCAAATACCAGAAGAGAACGCTGTAAAGCTACAGGGATCACTAAGCTCGAATAACTTTAGGAAATGTTAGAAAAAATAAATATTGAGTAATAAAAAAGCAAGTTTACTTAATACTACGGTGAATGCAATGCAAAAACTGGCTGGACAAAAAAATGAATAATTTGGGAACGGTTATAAACGATAATGAAAGCAACGCCTTAAAACTGTAGTGGTAGGCTTTATGCAACGGAAAAGGTAATCCCACTTGAGAAAGATTGAAAGCTTGGCCAAGAGAAGGGGAATGTGTCATTTGGACTCAACACCAGCACTAAAGAATTATCTATCAAACAAAAAAATCATCGACATTGGATGAAAACTGTGAAAACACATAAGCAACATCCGATGACACACACACATACACACACACGCACACAAACGTATACACACATCCACACGTATACACACACATACACACGTATACACACACAGATTTTGAGAATTATAGATATAGATATTATTATTGTAATAATTTCAAGTATTTATTTTTTCATAAAATTTTTATGAAAGACATATGTCCAAGAACAGATAGTAAAACGTTGCTGAGAGTTATAATGGACAGGACGTAGTGGAGAGCCATTGTCGGATATAAAATCATAGGCAAAACGAGACAGAATTCACCAAAGTCTTCATTCAAGGAATAATCAGTTCCACTCTGGAAAGAACATTACCACAGAGAAACTTAAGTCCACTAAGGAGCCTAGCAAGAAATAAGAAAATTTACATTACCTCTTCGGAGGTGGGATTGTTATTATGAATGAGAACTCATATGATGATGACATTAATTTACTACTTGACTATTATGGAGCATAATAAAAGAATTAATGAATAGCAAATCATACTTATTATAAAACGCAGGTTGTGTGTGTGTGTGTGTGTGTGTGTGTGTGTGTGTGTGTGTGTACGTTTATATATTGATATATATTTTTCAACCGATTTCAACAAAACTTCACAGGACTGCGTAAAATTACCTTGCGGTGGTTCTGGCAGTGCCAAAAAATTGGAAAAACACAATTGTTTTTGCACGAAATCAATTTGAAAACACGATTAAGAGGCATCGCTGTCTGAGAATGAAAGGGGGACAAAATGATCACCTTGATTCATATCGAGTTATACTTATTATAAAACCCAGGTTGTTTGTGTGTGTGTGTGTGTGTGTGTGTGTGTGTGTGTGTGTTCATTCATATATGGGACTGGATTTCCTACATTTTTCAACCGATTTCAACAAAACTTCACTTTTTTTTGAAAGGTAGTGTTTCTTATTGTCTTGCACTTTTTTTTCTTTATTTTTACATTCAGAATGCTTTAAAAATTCCATTTACAAGACAATTGTTTATAATAAAATTCTATTCAGGAGATTAGAGATTTGACGAGCGTAGTACCGCATCTTAATTGCTGTTGTTCTTAGGCCAATAAGCGAGATGCGAGGCAGCAGGGTCCCAACTATGGGGAAATTGTGATCCCACTAAAAAAACAAAGCACTTTGAATGTATGAAAATACGTATTATAGTAAAATTACCAGCAATACATATTCGTAGTAGAAATACATTTTGCATCGAAATGGCCGACGATATATAATGTTTTGCGGGGTATATAATCTAGTCGATTTCATTTAGATTATTTTTCTTTTAGTGCTTGTTTCCATCACTTTTAATATTAAACATTTCACATCCTATTAATAACTAGCTGCATGGCCCGGCGTTGCTCGTACTTGATTCAAAAATACATTTTATAGAAAAATGACAAACAATACGTTTTATCTGCAGTTTAAGCCATAAAATGGCGTTCAAAATATTTAGATTTCGGCATTAAATAACCCATAGAGGTGTTGATATGCCGCTAAACAAACTCAACCAACATGAAAGAACCCTTTCATGACATTAAGCCATATAATATCCCACAATTTATATATAACTACGACAATATAACACCCATACAACAACAATAAAAGACATTAGAATGTCTGACGCTCAACTTCTCGAGAGCTCCTCGGCGACTACTCGGCCCCACATTGACTGCTGACCTGAGATGGAACAAATACATTGAGTCAATCATCATCACCTTGCGGCCTCAGCCGAGATAGAACTCACCAATACTTTGATTGGTGTAGCTCATAATCTAGTCAAATAGCTGAATTCTTGATGCTTCGCTAGGGCTATCAAGGGTGTTTTTATCGTGACACCAACACTAAATGGATTGCCAACCAAGGCTCAGAGAGACTCCATTCACCCTCCTCTAAGAGCAGGTTTGAATTCAGAGTTTTCCTTCTCCTAGACCAGTTGCCATCCAAGGCTATAGAACCCAGTCTGCCCTGCTATTTACCCATAGCTGGAGGGAGAAGAAAGAGGATTCACACTTTTCCCAAGGGTGTTAGCACGTAAGTGAATGTAATGGATTCGATTGGAATTCGAACTCCGCTCTCCGATTCCTCAATCCAAGCCGCTATCCATTACTCCACCAAAGCGTCCACCGTAAAGAAGTCGGTTCCCTCTGCTGCGCCAGGAAATTTTTCACGCCGGAGTCGATCCTTCAAATCAACCATTCGCCCTTGCATGGAGTATTGCTGACATATATGGTCTGGAGCCCCTTCTGTTTGTCTCAAGGTTCTTAATAAGATCCAGAGACGGATATGCAATCTAATTGGCCCTGATCTGGCACCTCGTCTGCAGTCGCTCTCTCACAGACGTGCCGTTGGCTCCCTCTATCTTTTTTTGCAAATACTTTCACGGTAACTGCTCCGATGAGCTGCTTTCGCTGGTTCCCAGACTTCATGAATTTAAGCGTTCTACTACGCTGGCATCTCGCTCACACCCTTTCACTGTTAAGTGTAGCCGTCTCTTCTACTCTAATAGCTTCATGTCTCGCACTTCTCGCCTGTGGAACTCCCTCCCCATTTCTTGTTTTCTTGATAGCTATAATCTCCAACTATTCAAATGTAACGTCAATCGACGTCTCCAGATGCCCTGATCTATCCCCTAACCTTCTCCTCATCATTTCTTCTATCACTCCTATTTGCTCTCGCTCCAAATCTTTGTAACCCATTGCGTGTTAGTGGCTTCCCGCCTTGCTTGGGGGTGAAACACTAAAAAAATAAAACAAAAACAAAAAAAAAACAAAAAAAACACGAATATCACTGCCTCTAGTAATTATGTCCACACAAACATGTATATGCACAAAAGCTGAGTATCATCTACCATGTATTCAACTGTGAAGGCAGAATAACATATATCATATTTTTATTACTTCAAAGCTCCTAAGAAAATCACATTTCGGTATTAAATGATCCATAAGGAGTTGATATGCTGTTAAACAAACAAAACAAATGTTTCTCAGAATTGTACCTCATACTGAGTTTGCAAACACAAGACTAGCCGCTCCTGAACAGAGATTATTATTTTCGAGGTGAAAATTTAAATAAAGTGTTTCTGAGCCTTTAATATTGTTCCGCTTATACGACAGCGAATGCTGAACAATGTCCTTATAGAGGCAACATAAATGTGGCTCTACAGTAGGATGATGAGAATACTGTAGACGGAATATGTGGAAAACGAAGAAGTTTTAAAGAAAATGGAAACAAAAAGTACGCTTATACATAGAAGTGGAAAGAGACAGTTGGAATGTTTGTAATCTACAACAAGGAAAGTAAACTTGGAGAATTTGACACTCACGAGACCTGTTGAAGGAAAGACGGGGGCAGAGGTAGCCGGCAACCTACCTAATGAGCTTTTACAAGGGGATGGCAGAATAGGGAATGAGATAGATAGTAAAAAGACAAACTTTGCTAAAGGCTACAAAGGATAAGCAATTTTAGGTAGCATTGATAGACCACGTCATGAAGAAGGAAAAAATAACTATAAAGAACTAACTACTGAAGTAATCAGCAGTTTTATTTAAGCTGGGAATACCTTGAGAGCAAGCAGAAAGTTTTAAAGGAAACAGAAAAAAAAAGAACATATATAATTATAAAAAGACATTGAAATTTCTAGGGCAAGGAAAGACGACTTGGAAAATTTGACACTCACAGGAGCAAGAGGGATAGAGGATAGTCACGAATAACGCATTTAACGCGCTTGTGAAAATGATCAACAGAACCTAGATTTGAAAACATAGCAAAAAAAATTGCTAAGAGCTACAAAGGACAGGAAGTTGTGGAGAGTAATGATCGACCAAGTTCTAAAGGGGCAAGGCACATCAATTTTGATTGTGATATATTTAGTTAAAAAATCTACCTCGAATTAAATGGGATTTTATCATTGATGACTGTCATCGGATTTGTGTCGTAGAAAATATCGACCTGCTAATTTTAATTTTCTTTGATCTCTCTGTTAGAGACGTCTGTAGTTATTATCAACTGATTTTTAGCGTGGTGTCGATTTTTAGCGTGGTGTCGACATTGATTAGAGATCAAAGTAAAAACTGATCAAAGATTACTCGTTATAGCTATATATTAAAGATAAACGAAAAAAAATAATGAAAAAAAAAAAAAATAGTAAAATGAAAGCATAGAAAGATAAAATGGTAAATTTTCATTTTAACACCCGAGCGTCATTCACTGCTGAACTATTTTCTTTCAGAAATTAGTACGCGCTTCCATAAAGC
Source organism: Acanthosepion pharaonis (assembly GCA_903632075.3). Classification (NCBI taxonomy): domain Eukaryota; kingdom Metazoa; phylum Mollusca; class Cephalopoda; order Sepiida; family Sepiidae; genus Acanthosepion; species Acanthosepion pharaonis. Next base: position 694,648 of record CAHIKZ030000700.1, on the reverse strand, counting down.
GATTTTTTTTGTACTTAAGAAGTAAGTTAACTTTCAAATATATGTAAACATCGACAAATAAAAGAATAAGAAAAAAAAAACACCTAACCCTAATTTGAAAGTTAACTTTCTTCTTAAAAAAAAAATTACTTTGTTATTTGTCGATGTTTACATATATTTGAAAGTTAACTTTCTTCTTAAATTAAATACAAAAAGAATAAAAAAAATTTAAAAAAAAACAAATAAAATCGCGCGTACTAATTTCTACATGGAATTACTGTGAAGGAAGTAAATAGGCCCAAATTTTATACGTCCACCAACAAAATTCAGCACTGAATTACTTATCAATAAACCGGTAATGGCTGACGAAAGACAAGGAAAAAGTCCGATTTTTTTCGGGTCGTTAACATCCAAAATGGTAGGTTTCTTTAATATCTAATTGTTGATTTGAGTTCAGCATATGCAGTTGCACGGAAATAAGACTATTTTGGAAAAATTTGAATGGATATTAGCGCTCGGGTGTTAAAATAAAAATTTACCGATAAAATAATAACATTTGTCAAGGGCCCAAGCTCCTGAGGACTGACCCCACTTTTCGGTAAGCGTAGATGTGGGCGATAGGTGTAACCGGATGTGACTGTCCGGGACAAGCAAAAGATAGTAACAGAGACACGTAAGAAAATTTTATCAATATTACCAGATAGAATAAGCTAAATATTACCATTCTACGTGGAGGAATATGGCTACGTGGTCCTGTGGTTATAACTTTCGCATTCTGGCTATGAGATACGGGTTCGAATCAGGATGGTGGCTTCTTGATGTTATCAGTCTGGATCCCAGCGTGCGGCACATTTGGGAAGCACCTGCAAACCATACTACGGGTTGAGCCAAGCTTTGTGAGAGAAATTGGGTAGACAGAACCTGGATGTGGTGTGACGTCGTACCCCGGTCGCAGCGTCGACTGTGTCGTTCGATCCCGGTCGCGGCGCCAATTGTGACGTCACGTGCTCCCCAGGCTCTGATATCCTGGTCACGGACAGCACCAACTGTGACGTCTTTTTTGTCGCGGCGTCAGCTGTTCGCTCCTCGCTGCTCCAAACGTGACGTTCTAACCCTTTGGTTAGATTGATACCAGCCCTCGCCGTTCCCAACCTGCTTCCAACGCCTGGTTACCAGGGTAACTGCACTGATCTCCAGTCTGCCTACCCACGTTGTGAATTGATCTTAGACAGACGAGATCAAACAGGGGCTTGGGGCCGCAATGCAAGTTGAGTCCAACGGGGGTGATAACACACAATTATGTATAAAAGAAAATAAAATAAAAAACTCACAAGGTCCAAAATCAAAGAAAAAAGTAACAAACTTTTTTATGTCTATTTGCTCGGTACATAGGACTATGTCACATCCCGACCCGTTCTGTGGATTGTGGCACAACGCTTTTACTAGGCAACTTTAAGGCTTCAAGCTGTCTGCTCTCTTAGAAATTTGCGTTTCGGTGTGTCTTTGGACGAAAGTCGAAAAAAACTTATTTCTGTGGTCTTGATTCTAAGTCGCTCTTCAAACTACTTGTTCTTGGTTGAAGAAGAGTCCAGAAGTGTGCGTGAATCTTGGTTAGCTATCTTGACGCGGTTTCAACACTGGGCGCTCATCTCTGCTTGTCATCCACGGCTGAACTCTTTCGCCGTCCGCGGCGAAACTTTCGCCTTCAGAGGCTGAATTAACTTCTTCTCATCTCTTGGGTCGGACGAACTAACTTCTTCTCTTCAGCCAAACGAACCAACTTCTCCACCCGCAAACGGGCGACTTCACTTCGGGCCTCTTGTCCGCAAAGGGGCAATAAAGCCGGGCCCGCCGTCCGCGGCTCAACTCCCCCGCCGTCCGCGGCTCAAAACTCTCTGATTTCTGTCGGTTGGGGTCCCGTTTTTATTGACGCAGTCAAAAACTGGGGTGGGTCTGTCGGCGCCAGGGTTTCTTCGATAATTCTAAATACGTATCCACCCTTCTTATTTCTGGTTAGGGATTTTTCCATTTTCGGTAATTCACTCTCCTCCTACTTCCTTATTGTGTCTCTGAGGGCGTATGCCTGCTTCCCCGCTTCTTCTTATCGGCTTCTCACACTTTACACTTCTGACAGGGGCGTCGACCGATTCTCCTCGTGCGTCACGTGACCGCTCTCGGCCAATGAGGTCCTGGTCGGGTATTTTCCTCCTCCTTCGTGTGTCACGTGATCCCATTTAGCCAATGACGTCTTTAGTCGGGCGTGGACAATCCGTGGCTTTGTTTTGGGAAAAACACCTTGCTTAAAAAAATAAAATATTAATTTAAATCGCCCTTATCATAAGCGACCGAGATGACACTCTCGGTTTTTTAACACGTGGTATTTGTCAAACAGTTTATCGCTAATTGATATGATCTAGAAAGGAATTTCTCAGACTGGGTGGCGTTTTCGTGAAACGGAATGAAAATATTTCACCTTTTCCTTCGCTCGAAGGTCTGATAATAAAAATCTTTATTATCTCAAAAAAACATTTTCAGCGACCATCATCTTGTGGGCTTTTTTTAATTCTGAAGACTGTCTATGTTTTCGTATTAATGGTTTTGTCTTCATATCCTTAGATAAACTTCCCCACCCACTTAGTCCTATCATATTTTTTCCAATGACATAAACTTTATTTCTTCAACCAAATTGATAACAAACTCCATTTTTCGTGGATCACGGAAATCGGTCAGATGCTTGACCCGGAAATTTTCGACACCTGTTATCTGTCAATCTTGAGTGTGTGTGCTCGCCTATGACCTGTTTTTCGTATTATTTTTTTTTTCTTTCTTTTTCTTCGTTTTCTCTTTCTTTCTTCCAGATCGCTTGAATGCAATTAAGGAATTATTCTCAAAACCCAAATATTTTTCAGCCTTAAATAATTATTAAATGGTTGATAAACCGTAAAAAAAACAAATCATATATCTATGAATATTTTTCTCAGCTCGTCAACTGATGCATGGTGCCAAACTAGGGAGGATTCGATAGCTGTTCATGCACGAAGTTAATTCCATCCCACCGAGGGCCAGCATACGCAGTTCAAATTTTTATCAGGATGATAACATCTTGTTCACAGAAACGGTGTCGCTTGTCTGCTCAGCATAGTTGGTGGTATAAACCACAGGTGGGCTCTGCTTCATATTGAATAAACAGCAAATGCCATTTTTCGTCTGTAATAACGATTCGTTAACTGCTCTAGTTGACGGCATCCTCGAATTGAGCGGCCTGACGAGCAAGGGCAAACCATGGAGATTGTGGCTCGTTGATTTTGTTGTCGTCACTTAAACGCGGAACCCATGTTCTAGGAAGATAGGCTCTGTAATGTGTGGGGAAAATTCCATTTTCTTTGATAGTTCCTTTCCACGAGAATTTCATGGAACTCAAGTGGACAACCAGAACGTCCAGGTTTGCCTTTGAACTAAAAATTTCCATTTTAAACTTGACGCAGCAAACACCGGCGTTTCTTTCAGCTTGATATCCTTTCCATACACATCACAAATGACGCGAACGGCTTTTTGCGGTGGTAGAACCTTTTAAAGGAGTGCCTTGAGGTGTGAAAAATGCTCATTTTTCTTAACTTGACATTCCATTTTTTTCGAAAATAAACGAAATTAAACAACTTACGAAAAAAAAAACAAACAAAATAGATTCCAAAATTCTTCCAAAATAGAATTTTCGGAAAAATAGATTCAAAATTTAAAACCAAATAGAAAAAAGAATTTAAAAAAAACAAAAATGGCCTAACCTAGTTGCCAACCTAATCAGAATCAAGGACTTTACATCAGCGAATGAGGCCATTGACAGCATATGCAATAGGAATTTAAATTTTTCCCAATGTGGAATCACTGGAAGAGTTTTTTTTGTAGTTTTCAAGTCCTTCTAACAGGTAGGTCTGTGATGGTAGCTGTCAACGTCTACTCCACTGGGTCACATTTGATCAACGCCTGGGTCCCCGTGGCAGCGATTCTCAGTTCAACAGTCTTTCTAGTTTAAATTAATGATCTGTCTAAGAGAAAACTCCGATTTTTTGTATGAAAAATTGATTATCCAACGATCGATGGTTGCATCTCTAAAATTTAGAAGACCGGAGCCTGGCCCTCTGATGTCTCCCTGTGCTTGCTTTAACAACTCCGTGGAAAAAAGCTGCTGATCACATTCGATGCACACAAACACAAACTAGTGACGGTCTATCCTGCCTGATACTCAAAAGTTTTATTTATATATAAACGGGCGTTCTCTCACAAGATTCTTAAGGAACGGTCCGATTGAAATTAAAGACCTCATATCTGGGAATATGATCCATCGCTAAAAAAGCTGGAAAAACGGTCCCCTCTGCCTTTTCAGTAAACACCTGGCTCCTCCTCTGATCTTCCTTTCAAATGTCAGATTACGAACATGAAATCAATGCTGCTATAGATATTCAGGAATCCCTAGTCTTCCAGTTTTTTTTTTTTAGGGTCCGAAAAAGTCTACACGGCCTTGTGGATGATGAACTATTTTTCCACCAACCCATTTCCCACAGACGAAACTTTGTTTCGTCTCCTACTCTGTTGCTAAAATTTAATTGCTCAGACGAATGTACCTTCCTTTGTTTCCTCAGATATACCCGTCATAACGGCGATGAAAAATTGT
>CAHIKZ030000700.1:677500-685000 GCA_903632075.3 Acanthosepion pharaonis | reverse complement strand
ATTCCAGCTAGAAATTAAACAAGGAGACAGTCCAGAAGAGTTGCAGGAGATTCCGAATCTGTCTGGTGGCTGCGGTTGAAACCAATGGCGATTTTTATTGAGCATTTGATTTTAAAGATCTTCTGAAAAAAAATGTACAGACTTATCTAATGTCCGCATGTTTTTGCTGATAAACTGACTTCAAAATTTACTCTTTAGTATTTCAAGGTATTTTTGTATAATTTTGATAAATATATCTGTCAGTTTTATTTTCATTTTCGCGTAATTTAGACGACAATTTATCCAGTACACAGTGTATATGAAAATTAACGCGAATATACATTTAGTAACGGAGTTTAGTACTGAACTCCTATAAACATTTCTAAATGGAATGGAAAAGCATAGACGACGATCAACGTGTGTATGCTTTTTGGTGGGGATATTTTAAAATGCTATCTTTCCATGCACAAACCTATTACGATAATTGATTTGATGGTTTCTGCGAAAAAAAAAAGAAGAAATAATGGAATAATGGGTAGAATTTCTTTTTTTTTTTTCATTTGACGTGCCGCTTTCGAAACGGCTTCATGTTAGAGATCTCTCTCGAGTGTGGACATGCCGATTCTTCCTCGTAAAAAAAAAGAAAAATAAGTAAAAAAAAAAGGATGAAACTTTATAAATACACAAACTGAATTATCCTCTTGTTATCTTTTCCAGATCGGTTTAATTCTCTTCAGAACAGAAGCTATTAATATTTCACATCGCGGCAAATCTTTTAAAAGCTCTCTCGTTTTCTCACCACGGTTAGAACGGAGGATGTGCTTAAAATTCCAGTTCCGTTTCGTTTGCAAAGACTTTCAGTGCGCTCGAGAACAACTAAAGCAAAGAATAAATATTTAATTTCAATATTTCGTAAACTTGCGCATGGTAAAAGATAAACATCTGAAAATATTTATCAATATCAGACTTTGAGTGGAACTTACTGGAGAGGAGAACTTGTCGGAGTTAACTCCTCCTTCACTCCGTTAACCCTTTAACCAGGGGTCTCTCTTCCCTGGCTATAATTAGCCTGCTGACCCTTCGCCTCTATCTCTTTTTTTCCGTCAGGCCTGCGCGCCGACACCTTGAGGTAAATCTTTTTTTTCTTTTCAGGATTTCAGCTATCAACCTAGGCGCTAACAAAGGAATAGCGTGGAAACACGCTAAGCAAAATAAAATATATCACGACATACAGAATATTCAATATATATCATCTTTTTGTACTGTTTCCATGTATTGTAACTTGTTATTAATATATATTTGAATATATATTTATTATCGGTCTTGTGTTTTGTTTTGTTTGCTTTTCTTTTGCCTTCTTCTTTGTAATAATCAAAGTCCAACCTTTCTATGTAGTTGGGCCCGGCGGGCAGGAGAATTGAACCCATGTGTTTCTTCTGGCGTCTGAAATCTATCAAAACATAACAGCCACGGCCCTCTACAAACTCCTACAAACGATACATCGATAAATATCCTATCTAAAAATGGTCGTTTTACACTCCTCTCCAGTAAGTACCTGACTCCTTTTGCTATAATTTACCTTTTTTTCCCGTAACCCGTAGGATCTCCATGTGTACTACAGCCGCATAAGTGGTGTTTCTTGCTTATGATAGACTGATGGAGCCCAACCCTCTCCAGGCCGGTTTTGACTAAACCAGTTGCCACCCAAGACTACAGACCCAGACTGTACTGTTATTTACTCATAGCTGTGGTGGAGAAGATTAGGATTCATAACTTTCCTAAGGGTATTAGCACAGTTGTGTCGGAAACCTACCACCCCTCTTGAAGATGAACTTGTCTGCGTCTGCGAACAAAGACTTTAAATAGTGGCATGTCAGTTGACATGACGAAAGACAGACAAGACAGAGAGGGTAAGACCTCCGAGTCGAGCTGAGTCGTGATACAGTCTTTGACTGTAAGCGACGTCTGTCGAACTCTCTGCTAACGCAGAGAGGAACCCGGACGAAGCTTTGCCGAAGAGCAAAGTCTCGTCCGGGGTAGGTAGACAGGGCCTGAACCCGTCTAGGCAGGTTCAAAGGCTATATTTTTGGCCGAGCCTACGGGCGCGGAGATACCCACATTAAACCGGCCTTGTGCCATATTCAATCCTCGTGGGTGGATCGATAAATACTAACACAGATAGACCGAGAAGTTCTTAGCTGAGCTAGTTATTGACTACTCAGGCGATTTCTGTACCTTTTTACTAACCTATTAAAACCCTTTTTATTGTTACGTGTTATTTGGCGTTTGTCTCTACTAACCCCAAATCAACATCATAACAAGCACGTAAGTGAACGTAATAAATTCCGACTTGAATTCGAACTCGGCTCTCCGATTCCTCAATCCGAGCCGCTATCCATTACTCCACCGTTTTGGTTTACCAAACAATTTACTTTACACAAGAAACGGATCAGGCCGAAAATGGAGTACTGCTATCACATATCGGCAATAGGGCAGGTCCGTTCGCGAAGCGTGGTATTACACTTAGTTTGAATGTTGGGGGTCCACATGATTAATGACGGCACAACGTATTCTTTCCAAGTCAGTACCTTTTCTTGAGGAAACGGTTTTAAAAATTAAGTTTAGGTTCAAAATCGTAGCGTTGGAAATTCATTTCCGGTGATCAATGAAAGCCTTATAACCCAACCTTATGAAATTTAGAATTCACTGAAGCTTTTCAAATTGTCTATGGACAAGAAGCATGACACAAATACACAGAACAATTTATCTATATCATATAATATATTATACAGTGCTGTAATTTTAGTGTGATTTTTAATAAACAATACATATGTAAAACATTTTGTCTTATAATTTGTATCCAGTAGTATTATGGTGTTATATACACGTTTATCTATTTTTCTTATTAATTATCATCTAACAAATCTCATTCATTGTGTAGCCTTTTTTTTTCTTTTTCTTTTTCTTTTTTTTTCTACAGTTTTTACTTATCGAAAAAAATCTGCACATTTTGCTTGTGGTAATTCATAATTAAAATTCTGGTTTGAATATATTTTAGTAAGTGTGGTATTACACTTAGTTTGAATGTTGGGTGTTCACGTGATTAATGACGGCATAACATATTTTTTTTCCAAATCGGTACCTTTTCTTGAGGAAACGAATTCAAAGATTCAGTTTAGTTCCAAAATCGTAGCATGAAATTTAATTCTGGTGATCAATGAAAGCCTTATAGCCCAAACTTAAAAAATTTATAATTTATTGATGCTTTACAAATTGTATATAGACAAGATGCATGGCACAAGCACATTATTATTAAATCATTGTGCCCTCAAATAACACCTTCATTTCAAAGGGAAATTATACTGAACAATTCAGCCATATTATGATGTAATATGTTTATACAGTGCTGTAGTTTTAGTGTGATTTTTTTTCCAGCAGTAGGTTGCCACTTCTTTCTGCGGTAGACCAGTTGCCCTCCAAGGCTATAGAACCCGGCCTATCCTGCTATTTACCCATAGCTGGTAGGGGGAGAAAAAGAGGATTCATACCTTTCCCAAGGGTTTTAGCACATAAGTGAATGTAACTGGAATTCGAACTCAGCTCTCCGATTCCTCGGTCTAAGCCACTATTCATTACTCCACCGATACTAAGCTAATTAATATTTCAACTGATCTTACTTCGTTTGGCTATACAGCATTTGACCCTCTTCTATTCCTTGTAAGTTGTCTTGTTAATTGTTTTGTAACTTATTGTTCTTTGTTTTTGGTATGTATCCATTAGCACCAGATATTGGTACTGAATAAATATATTAAGCACTCATTCTTTTCTGTGTGTCATTCACCTCGACGATAAATTTACTGCAGCTTTACAAATTGTATATGGACAAGATGCATGGCACAAGTACATTATTACTAAATCATTGTCCCATAAAATAAGACCTTACATTTATTTCAAAATGAAATTATAGATAAGAATTTATCTATATTATGATATATTCTACAGTGCAGTAGTTTTAGTGTAATTTTTAATAAACAGTACATATATAAAACATTTTGTCTTATAATTTGTATCCAGTAGTATTATGGTGTTATAGACATTTTTATCTATTTTTCTTATTAACTATCATCTAAAAAATCTCATTCATGTGTAGCCTTTTTTTTTTAAATCTTTTATAATTTTTTTTACACAGTTTTTACTTAACGAAAAAAATATCTACATATTTTGCTTGTAGTGATTCATAATTAAAATTCTGGTTTGAATATATTTTCCATTCAGTGTATCTAATACAAAAGATATCTAGTTTATATGGATTTATTCTTGAAATAGTAAAATTTTGAAGTCAGTTTATTAGCAAAAACCTGCGGACATTAGGTATGTCTGTAAATATTATTTTTTTCAGACGAATTTTAAAACAAAATGCTCAAAATTTTTAATGCCAGTACTTATCGCATCGAACTGCAACATTCACTCTGAGTGCAATCATGCGTTTCTGTAAAAAAGAGAAAAAAAATCAACCTGCCCTAATTGGCAGGAGCCGCCAAATCTTCACATTAAAGTCTTGATAGTCCAAAAACATCTCCGCGTCCTTGTGGGTGATGAACTATTTTCCACTCTACAATCCCTTTTCTTCACAGATGAAAAGTAACAAGCCTCTCGATGCTCTCTCTTACCATGTAAAGTATCCAGACGAACTACATTCCTTAATTCTACCAGTTCTTATCTCTCATGGCTAAGACCCGTAACAAACCACTAATCTTCCCCATATAAACTGTGCCCCTTACACGGTAATACTCTACCACGAGTGGCGCTTGGGGCTTGTACAGGATGAACCTCATTGTAAAAAAAAAACATTTAGGATTGTAAGGTCACCATATCTATTGTAGCCGTAGCAGCAGAGGTGTGTCTAGTATAAGATAACCCGACGGATCCTAGGCTTGTCTAAATTTATCGTCTTCCATCTTGTGGACTTTTTTTCACCCTGTACAAGGTCCGAGGGCCACTCGAGATAGAGAGATACAGAATAATAATAATATGTCGGGGAGGTAATAGTTGATCCTAGACTTGAGCGAGTTAAGATTGTAGTGATATGGAAAGCATCCTCATGGGAGTCGATTCCCTAAAGCTGCAGTTCGTGGGAAGAAGCTGATAGAGAAGAACATATATTTTACCAGTGGAATACGAACGGATTGAGTGTGGTTCGCAACAACGCCCATATATATATATATATATATATATATATATATATATATACCAGACCCTTCCCCTATAGGTAAATGGTATAGCACGTCAGGCTATATGACGTTTCCATGTAGGATACAGGTTCAAGTCTTGACGGAGGACACATAATTTTTGAGATTTCGCGGATATTTAGCCCGGTAAATGTTGTTAATATTGTTTATTATAAACATAGCATTTACTTAAATATTTGTACCTGTAAAAATAACATATAAAGAATATATATATATATATATATATATATAAATAAAATGTTGCAAATTATAATAATAATGTTTTTTTTTATGAAAGTATTTCTTTATTCGTATATATATATTTGATATTTCAGATTGACCTCAATCTTTCTTCACAAATAACTGTTTGTTTACAAGTAGCCTCCGTCGCGAGATGCGGACGTCACGTGACATAGAACGCCGCTGTGTTTGAATATTCTTAACGTAAATCTAACTGTAATAATATTTTAGATGTTGTTTAAAATTTCTTTTTAAAATTCTATCTATATCTAAAAAAAATGTTTAACTATTGAAATTATATATATATATATATATAATTATTTATTCGAAAAATTTAACGATATCTAAAAAGAATGTTTAACTATTGAAATTATATATATATATATATATATTCATGAATTATTCACACAAAAACAAATGCAAAGGTTAATGATTTAATTGGCGAGAAATCCATCGTCGCAAACATTACAAATAATATACAAAAACCTCCGAATCCGTTATGAATGAAAAGATCCTTGTTTCTATAAATTTATATAAATATAATTATTTATTCGAAAATTATAACATAAATGTGTTATAAAATCACTACAAAAATAGCCATTTTGTTTCAACACCTCTGGTGTCTTATCAAGTGATGGTGTTGAAAGTAGAATAAAGGGTTTTGAAAGGTTCAAATTTAAGGATTACATTCAGTTAGGTGCTAATACCCCTGGGAAAGGTAGGAATTCTCTTCTTCACCCTACAAAAATGGGTAAATAGCTTTCTATCTATGTAATTTTATCTAATCCTATAACATTGGACGTCTAGAGGAAAGACAACTCCGAATTGAAAACCTGCAGATTACACATGTGCTGGTGTCTGGCTGTCGGTTCCAAGGAACTGAGCTGCTTGACCTCGTACGTCGAATACAACAGAAGAGTCGAATATATATATATATATATATATATATATATATATATATATATATATATATAGATAGATAGATGATAGATAGAGAGAAGAGAAAAGAGTCGAATATATATATATATATATATATATATATATATAGATAGATAGATAGATAGATAGATAGATAGATGAATAATTAATAAAATGAGATAGATAAATAAATACATACATACATACATACATACATAGATAATGAACAGAATTAGAAAGATAGATAATGAAGAGTATGAGATAGATAGCGATACAGACAGATAGATAGATAGATAGATAGATAGATAGATAGATAGATAGATAGATAGATAATGAACAGAATTAGATAGCGAGATAGATAAATCGATACATAGGTATAAAATGAACATAATTAGTTAGATAAACCGATAGATAATGAACAGAATTAGACAGATAGTTGATGAACAGAAAGAGATAGACAGAGAGGTAGATAAATCGATATATATATATATATATATATATATATATATATATATATATATAGATAGATAGATAGATAGATAGATAATGAACAGAGTTAGAAAGATAGATAGATAATCAACAGAATAAGATAAATAGAGATATAGATAGATAGATAGATAGATAGATAGATAGATAGATAATGAACAGAATTAGATAGCGAGATAGATAAATCGATACATAGGTATAAAATGAACATAATTAGTTAGATAGACCGATAGATAATGAACAGAATGAGATAGACAGAGATAGATAAATCGATATATATATATATATATATAGATATAGATAGATAGATAATGAGCAGAATAAGATATAACATGAATTGATGCTCGTTTGAAGTATAAAAGAACTAATTACCAGGCAATGAAAATTTCCCTGTCTACACACGTACTTTTCATAATAATGTGCACACATTGTGAACACTACCTCTCTCTCTTTCTCTCTCTCTCTCTCTCTTTTTTATATATATATATATATATATATATATATATATATATATATATATATATATATATATATATATATATATATATATATATATTCATTAAATATACAAATTGTGAGTAAGTCCTGAGGATTTTACCATTACAACATCAATTTCTTTTACAGAACTAAGCACGTCTACTCCCACACG
>CAHIKZ030000700.1:667500-672500 GCA_903632075.3 Acanthosepion pharaonis | reverse complement strand
GGGAATACATAAATCTATTTCCCTCTCCCCTCTATATGGGTAAAATAGCAGGGTAGACCCTACTGTAGAGCTTATTTATTTTGATAAATTATATCAAAAACTACATTAAATAGTTGGGCGTTTAACATCTGATTTGCTATTTTGTACCGATTACTACCGATTTTTTAAAGACACCTGGGGTCTGCCGTTGTCTTAATAGAAGACCACACCCTTATGATTGCCTCTAATCGCGCCAAATGATAATAATACGTGTCAGCATTCAACGTGTGATTTTGCCGAAGCCCCTCGTAATACTTTCCAATCTGAGCAGAAACAATATCTTCTTCGGGTGCACACTGGCTGTGTCACATTCCGTTTTCATACTGATACCTGGGGTCTGGCGTTGTCTTAATAGAAGACCACACCTTTCTGATTGCCTTCACTGCTCTAATCAAATTATATGTGCAGGTAGTTGACGATTCCGGAAACCGAACTCCTTGACACTCATTTGATGGAGATTCCAGTGTATATATTACTTCAAACTTTATTTTAACCAATATCTATCGCATCTATCGACCTGTATTTTAATAAAGAAATATATATATATATATATATATATATATATATATTAAGCATTACGCCCCGAGCAAGGCGGGAAGCCACTAGGACGCAGGGGGTTGCAGAAGATTTGGAGCAAGAGCAGATAAGAGAGATAGAAGAAAGAATGAAGAGAAGGCTAGTGGATAGATCAACGTAACTGGAAATGTCGATTGACATTACATTTGAATAGTTGATTATAGCTCTCAGGGAAACAGTAATTGGGAAGGGTTTTCCACAGGCGAGAGGTGCGAGGTTGAAGCTTTTTTTAGAAGAGACGGCTACATTTAAAAGTTTTCTACAGTGTAAGGGTGGGAGCAGGATGCCAGCCTTGAGGGCGCTTGAATTCATGGAGTCTGGGAACCAGTGAAAGCAGCTCATCGGAGCACTTACCATGAAAGTATTTTTAGAAAAGAGAGAGGTGGGGCCAAGGATGGAGCCTTGGGGATCACCTGCGTTCGTGGGATACGAACTGGAGGAGAATCCGTTGAGAACGACCTTCAATTCCCAGTTTGATATATATATATATATATATATATATATATATATATATATATATATATATATATATAATGTTATCTGAATCTTAACCTGTTTCCTGTTTCATAATACTTTGCTTAGCTTTTGGAAAGCATCTTTCACTATTCGGATTTCTGGGCCACATTTTACGTCCTCTGTTAAAGCACTTCCCGTATAATTAAATTAGCTTACCTGCTAGATTCTAGTATCTTTTCGCAAAAGTTATATATATATATATATATATATATATATATAACTGATCCAAGTGCGACTTTTTGGATAATAAGTGATATTACTGTAATTATTGAACAATATAGTTTCATGCCACTTTGACAGAAAAAATTTAGCAGTAAAAAAATTGTTCATCACCATATTTTTATAAGAACGCACAACCTTTAAAAATTTAAAATCAAACTCAGCGTTGCTACTGCGCGCTCCAAAAAACAATAACTCATTTTCAATAGCATTTTGGATACAACAATACATATATTTTCGTTGTCCTCTTATTACTAAGAGAAAAACAAGAACAACATCTATTCTATACCTGAAGATGTCTGTAGGAACAGACGAAAGCTTGTAGTAAAAATAAGAACTAATACGACAGAAGTTTATATAAACAGGGATCATTTCATTCATAACGGATACGGAAGTTTTTGTATACTATTTGAATTGTTTGCGATGATGGATGTCTCGCCATTTAAATCATTAACCTTTGCATTAGTTTTTTGTGAATAATTCATATATATATATATATATATATATATATATATATATATATATATATATATACACAGTGGGTAGCTAAAATATTTAACACATTGGTTTTTCTTACATATCTCAAAAATAACAGATCAATTTCAACGAAACTTATAGAAAATATTTAAACGAACATTGCCGATCAAAACATAGAAGGAAAATTTAAAACTAATGTTTTGAGAAACATTTATTAACAATAAATAAAATAACCCATATGCAAAAGTATTTAACACCAATGCAAATATTATGCTAGAAGAGACGTGTCGTCATGATTCCTACCCATATTGATATGATGTGATATGTCGACCAATGACAGCACTGCACGACACTCAACTGGCTATTAGATAACAGCTCTGAGACACTGCAGCTATTCTGCTGCCAGTACTGCAAGAAAAGGATGAAAACAAAAGAATTGTCGAACGACATGCGCAAGAAGATCATAAAGAATCACAAAGATGGTAAGGGATATAGAAAAATCGCTCAAGATTTGAATTTGCTTGTGAGTACAGTTGGTGCTGTTGTTCGAAAATGGAACAAATTCGATACTATTGAAAACATTCAAAGGAGTGGTCGTCCCCTTATCTTAAATGAGGCTAATGAGCGATACATCTCCTGTACTGTGAAGAAAAATCCATTTTCAACTCGTCGAGAAATTCAGAATGATTTGAAAAATGCCGAAATTGAAGTTAGTAAAGATACAATTAAAAGATCACTGAATCGTGCAGGTCTCACTTCAAGATCACCGAGAAAGACTCCATTAATGAAACGCAGACATGTACAAGCCCGTTTGAATTTTGTAAAGAAATATGAAATTGAATCTAATGATTTCTGGGAGAAAGTCATTTGGTCAGACGAAACGAAAATTGAGCTTTTTACGGGACGAAACATGCGCACTCATGTATGGAGGAAAAAGGAGCGAATACGAGCCAGCAAATACCATCCCCACAGTCAAACATGGGGGTGGTAATATTATGATGTGGGGTTGTTTTTCCTGAAATGGAGTAGGAAAAATGAAAATCATCGAAGGAACAATGAATACTGCAAAATACACTCAAATTTTGTCAACTCAACTCTTGAACAGTGCCACATCTTTGGAACATGGTCGTGATTTTGTATTTCAGCAAGATAATGAACCGAAGCATATTGCTAAAACAACTAAGAAATGGTTTAATAATAATGACATTAATATCCTGGAATGGCCAAGCCAGTCACCGGATTTAAATCCAATTGAAAATTTGTGGAAAGTATTGAAGTTACGAGTTCATAAAAGGAATCCATCGAATTTAAACAAATTGAAGAAAATTTGTGAAGAAGAATGGGTCAAAATACCAACAAGTACCTGCAAGAAACTAGTTGAAGACTACGGGAAACGACTGGAGGCTGTGAAGCAGAACAGAGGCCACTGTACTAAATATTAGTAAAGTGTGTTAAATACTTTTGCATATGGGTTATTTTATTTATTGTTAATAAATGTTTCTCAAAACAGTGGTTTTAAATGTTCCTTCTATGTTTTTGATCGACAATGTTCGTTTAAATATTTCCTATAAGTTTTGTTGAAATTCATCTGTCATTTTTTGAGATATGTAAGAAAGATCAATGTGTTAAATACTTTTGCTACCCACTATATATATATATATATATATATATATATATATGTGTGTGTGTGTGTGTGTGTGTGTGTGTGTGTGTGTGTGTGTGAGAAAATATATAGAAAATAGGAAGGAACTGGTTAGTAAATAATCCAAAGTTCATTAGTATTTTAGTTATTATTTTAAAAAAATAGTGCTCGATACAAAAGTAGAGCATAAATATAATTATTTATTTAAAATATGATTCCAACTCGCGACATAAGAAGTCTCATGTTTCAAAATGAAAGAGCTGAAAACTTCAATATAATTATTTGAATTAAATTGAGTTAAAGTAAGCTCTGTTCCATCTTCAAGCGAAATTTTTTTTGGAATAACGTATTTCTGAAATTTACGTGTTTTAATAATTGAAATCAAAAATTCCATGGTAACAGCTAGGGCGAATTGTTTAAGTTGGGTAGGCGTGTGTTGGGTGTTAATAATAAGTATCAGTATAGAGTTACTTTCATGGATGTCAAGTCAGGGAAAGGTGGGGGTGTCTAAAATTGAAACGGAAGATGTATTAACCCTCGTCTAGTTTGCATGTCTATGGAGATTTATTTATTTTTTTATTTTATTTTTTTATGATGAAAGGGATTTGTGCATATAAAAAATTGTCGTAACGTTTGTTTTTTGACGACTTCATAAAGGGTTATCTTTTTTGTAGGGTATTTAAACTATTTATTTGGGTTATGGATTATGAAAGTTATTATATTGTATGCTTGTTCTTAGCTAATTATTCAGACCATGAATCTGATGATTGGGCTATTGATTAATCAAGTTATTATATTGTATGCTTGTTTTTAGCTAATAATTTATATATATACACACGCCTGCATAATCAATTACGTTAACATGTGAGCCCGCTTTAAAATCATCCGTTGACTTTTTGACACAAGTTCAAATTTAGGAAGCGTTCGTCGCGATACCAGCTCATAGTAAATGTCTTCAGAGAATTATTAATGAATTAAACCCCTTGCACTAAAGATGGCTTTTTAAAAACATAACAGAGGAGATTTTGAAAAGAGGTCATGTGAAAGGAAAAAATATCTCTTCATTAGAAAGAAAATCGATGTAGTTTTTTTTATATATATATATCTTTTCTTCGTAATTAACACCTTGCACTTCGAAAAAGATCAACAATTTTTATGAATTCGTCGTTGTTTCGATTTTTTTCTTTTTTTTTTTTTCTTGTATATTTCAGCCGAGCTTCTAGGGTGAGCTCGACTTAAAAGAACGTGTGCAAGTTGATATATTCGCATCTGAGACTGCCAAATCGTTAATGAAGGAAGAAAAGACTTTTATTTTTATTTAATGAGAGAAATGTATCGATTTTTATCGGTGCTGTTGATTTGTGACCTTCTTAAACACACTTTTGAAATTCGTGATGCAGAATAATTTCTATTTGAAAGAGAAATATATATAAATGTGATATATACACAGATCTGATCTATCTATCTATCTATCTATCTCTTTCTCTCTCTCTCTCTCTATATATATATATATATATATATATGATTATAA
>CAHIKZ030000700.1:642500-660000 GCA_903632075.3 Acanthosepion pharaonis | reverse complement strand
AGATGATGCCCAACTGAACATACTATATTTTGCAGTCGGCAAAATCAAAAACAAACAGCGCGCATGCGCGAAATTAAAAATATGAAATGGCGACTATTTACGCATCGTACCCTCTATATCCTCATCAGTTGCCATCCAATTTGAAAACCAGAAAGAAACATTTTCAAAAGCTCGCTATAAATCCCCTTAATCATAAGGAACGCGTGTGTTATTGTTACTATTAAGAAGGCGCTTCGAAACAAAATCAACAGACAGTCTCATCAGCTGTGTTTTGAGCTATTTTCTGGTGGTATTCTTTGCGATTAAATAGAATTTTCAGGAATCTCAAAGGAAAAACATATTTAAAATTTTTCTCCATACCTGATTTTAAAGTATAAAAGACGTTTCTATAAGTACCTTATATCAAATTTGCCTTCAAACTTTTTTTCGTCCATTTTGCACATTTACAAATCTACTATTCGCCCGTGCATTGAATACTTTTGCCATATCTGGTCCGGTGCTTCTGCTACTCATCTCGATGTTCTTGACAAAATCCAAAAAAAAAAAAAAAGGATCTGCGATTTAATCGATCCTGACCAGATATATCGACTGCAGTGACTTGGCTTCCGTCTGTCTTTTTCTACAAGTATTTTGATGGTAGCAGCTTTGACGAGCTTTTTTTTTTTTTACCATGTTGGCCCGACTACATGGATATACGTGCAACTAGTCTGGCATCTAGATCCCACTTAGGTCGCCACTTCTACTCCAAAAGTTTTTTTTTTCTCGCATTTTTACTTCTGTTTCTCTGCTTTCCTGATAACGACAATCTTCAAAAATCTAAATGCAACGTCAATCGTCATGTTCAGTCTTCTTGAATCCTGTTCATCATTTGTTCTTTGCACAATCCTTCGTAATTCCCCAGTTTTATCTTTCACTTTCGCTCCGTGTAACCCCTTGCGTACTGGTGGCATTTCCGCCATGTTTGGGGTGAAATGATTAAGAAATACAAAAAAAAAATAAATAAATATATAAATAAAAAAATAAAATAAGATAAAAAAAAAACTAAAATAAAAACATCGATTTTTTAAAAAAATTGACTCATAAAAAACTGCATAAGCGGCCCCACTGGGATTTGAGACCAGTGGTTTAAGCTTCTGCGCTGCATAGTAGACCTACAACTGAACATAGCAGTCTGGTACTGTCTAGAATAGTACAGAGAATTGAACATTTTAGCGATGGGCCGTACACACGAGTTCTATTAATGGTCTCAGGTGAGCTTAAGTCACAATTGGCGTTTACCAACACTTGAAAAGGTTTTGACGCGCTGTGAACACCTGAAGATAGCATATGTAGAAATATAAAATAAATCAGAATAACTGTAATTGAATTCGAATTAAGCGATATAACAGGTATATTATATGTCAGTACGAAGTTAAAGTCTGTTGTCATCTCCAGCTTAGAACACTTTTTACTGTGAGTTAAGTGGAAGGTCTTTTGGAGCCAACACGAAGTGACCTTCTTCCAGCAGTTCTTCTGCAACTATGAAAATGTATTTTTCATGGAACAGAGAATATAGATTATCCATTATGTTCAACTTAGAAATGGCGAATTGTGCATTGAAACACTCTTGAACAACCATTATTTATAGTCGTTTTTCTTTACCTATATTTCGTTCTTATTTTTTTCCAAGCTAGATAACTAGATATCATTCTGCATATCTTTATCCATCTCTCATAAATCGATCCATCGATCTAAAATTCCTTCAATTTTATATATCCATATATATATATATATATATATATATAAAAATTTCATATATATATATATATATATATATATATATATATATATATATATATATATGATTCATTCTTTAATATATATATATATAAAAAAAATAATCATATATATATATATATGATTATAATAATTCCATATATATATATATATATATATACCATTAGATTATAATCATATATATATATATATATCATTATTCATTAAATAATATAGACAATTGTTGTCTATTTATTTTATGTAAATTTTTCGTAACATCTGATAAGTTTAAAACATTATAGTTGAACGAAGAAATAAATTCACAATATTGATCCATATTTTTTAATATAATCTAAACTTTCGGCTTAACCTAAGGTCATTATCAAAAGATGTCAATTACAACATATTAAATGCTATAATCAGGAACAAGACCCCTGAGGATAGTCTGTCATTGTTTACATAGATGATTTCTACAACGATAAACACGCGCATAGAAGACGCTTACATAGAAGCGAAAATCGCACCACATCTCAAGACGTCATTATGACCAAATAAGAGGAATTGAGAAGTATGAAGTCCGTTTGTATGAACCAATGGCTTCTGTTACCAGTTATAGACATTTAAGAATATTTGCCATAATTGATTTTGTTTTGGTTGGGTTTCAAACTGTTTGATGTATAATCTTCAAGTATTTTTAGTTTTTGTCTATTGTTTTCATGTCGAAGTATAATTGTGTTTTCGACAAGTATTTTATTGTGTATGTGTGGCAGGCATGTTGTTTTAAATGTCTAAAAATGTTAGAGTTTTCATTCAAATGTAGTGTCAAGCGTCGTGAAAGCGAGTTTTTGTTACCAACATAAATAATATTTAATTCGTTGAGATACAATCTCCCAAAGGGCACAATGAATTTATAAACTATGTTGGTTTTTTCAAATCGCTAACCGGGGAGAAGAATCATTGCGAATAGCATTAAATTGATTACTAGATTTAGTGTAGTATATGATTAATTTAATTTTTTGTAGAATCTGTAGTTGATATATTAGAAATTACTAATTTTTTTTTCAGTATATTTTCATCTTGTTTATAATTAGTATTCATTTGATTACGATATAGGAGATTAATAATTTTGAGATCAATAAAATTATTTTCCTGTACAATTTGCTTATTATTGAGATTTCACCAAAGCATCTTATTTGTTCATCAACTATATATATGAACTCAATACTGATAATAAAATCTCCTTCCTTGACATATTGATAAACACAAATAATAAATTAATTTACTATTTTCTGCCAATGCAAAAACCTAGTAGCATAAATTCATGTACATTCATCTGACTACAAGAGAAGAATGCCCATTTACTAATGAAAAATAGCAATTAAAAAGAATCTAATACATCGTGCAGAAACTAATTCATCCACAAAACAGATTTTTAAAAGAACTAAAGAATATAAAACAGACACTTATTAATAATATATTCAAACTATATAAAAAAAAAAAATTGCCTTTTCACTGCAAATTATTCATCATATCCTAGTATTTTACAAAAACCTATAGCTGATTACACAATATTTCAAGCGCAATTTAGGTTTATAGTCCGTAACCATACAATGAGATGAGGTACCATAAACCGTAGATTTGTCTGCAGAATAATATTACACTATTGTTAAATAATTACAGTGAAATCATTAAGCTTTTTTTGTCAAAAGCATTTTATTTTTAGTCGTATATTAATTTAAAATATTCCTTTTTATTCACTTTATTTTTTGAATGGAATAAGATCGTTCTAAATTTCAGGATTTCGCTATTGCCCATCAAAATGACTGGAAGTAAGCGATCTAAAAACAACAATGGAAAAGAGAGTTAACAGAGCCTAAACGAAATAGCTCCTGTTTGTTCAAGTTAGGAAACTTAGCATTGCAGCCAAAGTATTCAAAAATGTTTCCAATAAAAAAGAAGAAAATAAAAAATACCTAAAAACAAATCGAATATAGCATTATAATTTATATTATTTTTTATTTATTTGTTATGTATCTTCTTTTTGTGTTTCCTGTAATAAATCCTTAATAAATATTGTTATTATTTTACTTAAGTGTAATGTAGTCCTACATTTACAAATCCTTACGGGTAACCATGAAAAGAAATGTTGATCAAAACTGCCAAAAAATCTTTAAGCGCGTATTGCCGCAAAATTATTAAATGTTGAATAAGCACCTTCTCCACCGAACGCTTCATATATATATATATATATATATATATATATATATATATATATATATATATATATATATATATATATTTATATATATAATTATTTATTTAAAATATGATTCCAACTCGCGACATCAATTCGCCCTAGCTGTTACCATGGAAATTTTGATTTCAATTATTAAAACACGTAAATTTCAGAAATAAGTTATTCCAAAACAAATTTAGCTTGAAGATGGAACAGAGCTTACTTTAATTCAATTTAATTCAAAGAATTATATTGAAGTTTTCGGCTCTTGTTTTGAAACATGAGGCCTCTTATGTTGCGAGTTGGAATCATATTTTTAAATAAATAATTATATATATAAATAATTATATATATATATATATATATATATATGTTACTATACCTTGGTTACTATGTGTAGGGTGCAGTTGAGCGACACACCTACAAAACTCCAAGGTGAACTGAAGACAAGGATTATTGCAGCATTCACCAACTTAAACAAGGAGACCGCCCAGAAGAGTTGCCGGAGATTTCGATGTCGATTTTATTGGATTAGTATTTGAAGATATTTTTGTTTAATTTTGTTTAAAATATCTGTTAAAATGAGATGGTAGTGTTAGCTTTTTTTGCGACAATTTATCTATCGTTTTTTTTTATTTAATTTATCTAAATTCTTTCTTTTCTTTCTGTATAGGCAAGCTGATATATTTACATCGCGCGTTTGAAAATCCAAGATGGCCGACTCAGTGGAATGTCGATCTTTTTTTCTTTTTTTTTCCTTTCTTTTCTTATTTTTCTCTTTTTTAACAGTTGTCATCCAACATATCATACAGCTCAAAGGAAACTATGCACTCGTTGGGAGGCCCCGACGGACTTTGTCGTCGTTCGTCTGTGATGTGCTTGATATATTTCGCTAATACTTTCCGGTGGCCTATAATTTCCGTCGTTGGATTCTTCTTTTGAAAATCGTCTCTAAGATCCGCGTGCGTCAGGCAAAAGAGAATGATGCAAGCCTGGCTTTCTATAAAACTTTCATCTGTGTCATTGGCATTTGCACTAGAGGAGTTCTTTTTGGAAAGACATGGTAGAAATCACACCTTTCGCGAAACTCGGCCAATAGATAATTAATTTTTTCGGAATCAAATTCCGCACTCTTCGAGATGGAATAAAAGAAAATCAACATCCCGCTTCACAAAAAAATAGATAAATAAACACAAGTAAAAAGTAAAATTGAATTTTCTGTATGATAATATTTTGTATACTGTTACTGAACGAATGTCGAGATTTTAAATCACGATAGCCAATGTGTTAACGAATTATTCTACACCGTCTTAACCAGGACACATGGCACAGTTGATAAAGGCGTTAGTTAGATCCAGTGACAGGACCCAAAGAGTGTGAGTTCAATACCTGGTTAAGGCAGTGGAGAACTTTCAGAGGGGAATTAACAGAAGATAACTGACATCCATTAGACATGGCACATGGAACTAGAACAGTTTACCCCAGTGAGCGAAATAAAGGGTTCAGTTCGACATTCCAACCACCGGAGCGTACAACGGCAGAAACGTTGTAATATACATGGCGTCAAAGATGAGGACACTAGTCTGAATAATGTAAATAATGTACATAATACCTCATCTCAGAAATATAGACAGATTTCTGAAGGGCCGAAACCTTGTAATAAATATGGCGATAAATATGAGGACAATAGTCCGAATAATGTAAATAATGTACATAATGCCTCATCTCAGAAATATAGACAGATACTGAAGGGCCGAAACTTTGTAATAAATATGGCGACAAAGATGAGGACAATAGTCCGAATAATGTAAATAGTGTACATAATACCTCATGTCAGAAACAGAAACTGAATTATTATTACTTAAATATTATTATTATTATTACTTAAATATTATTTTTACCGGATTGGAATACACGCTCCTTTCATTATTAAACATTATCTTCATCTGTCGGCCAATGTATCCGAAAAAATCTTATAAAAGAAAAATAAGAGCTTTCTGCCAGGATTCGAACCAGAATCTCCCGAAGCAGGAAAAATCGCTGCTAGACCCTGTTAGACATTTTCATGACGGTCGTCTTCGAGTATAGAATCCAGAGGTTGGCAGTGAATATTTCGGAGACAGTAGGAAAGCTTAGTTCAGGTTCGCAGTGGATATCAGAGCAAAGTGTAGTTCTTCCTTCTGTCGTGTTCGCTTGACAAGTTGGCACTGGTCTTTCCGGTAGGAAAAACAAAGATGGCCGCCTTTATACACGACGGATACAGTGTTCTGCGGCTCCTGATTGGTTAATCTTCTATTGGTAGACTATAAAGGGAAATAAGTCATTCTGACTCGCTCACTAGTTATGTATATAGTATATGCCTAAAAAAATCGTTGCTAGACCCGACGTTCATCAGACTGTCTGAGCCACACAATACGCCGATGGCCGAGCTGAATAACGCCTTATCAACGCAAATCATCCTCATCCTCTTGCGGGATTCACATCTGCTTAGTTTCGTATCCTAACATAACAGAGCAATTTCTAAAGAAGGGGGGGGTGAATTTTTAATTTATTAATCCAACCGATTTTATTAATTAAACGTTATTTTTAGTTCTTCTCACGAACTTTTGTAATGTGAAATGTCATGTTTGTAATGGGTGAATAGCGTGAAAGACTGCCTTGGGTGGCTGCCAGCCTAGAAGAAAGACAACTCTGAATTCAAAACTTATGTTTTGAAAATTATATAATATATATTCAAAGAGAAAGAAGGTGAAAAAAAAGAGTAATGGTGATGATAAGATTAGCCGTTTCCCTATAAGAAAACATTCGGCTTTCATTGATCGAGCAGCCAGTGCTACTGTAGGTTGAAATTTATAAAATCTTTTTTCTTCAAACAGTTTTTCAGGAAATTAACTTTATTAAGTCCAGTAGCTGTTATCGCTCTTTCCAGTATTGATGGGAATTTCCTTCCTAGCCTTTTGTTTGAGGTTGTGTGGAATGTCATCATCTGGATGATGTCATTATTTTCTCATGTGAAGCAAATAAAATGATGAAAGTATAAACAGCGAATCTTTAATAGACAACGGCGTAAAGAAGTTTAAAAACTGAAGAGGAAAACTGGAAAAAAAAACAGTCGACGCCAGAAATCAGATGCCGATCCA
The DNA here is from genome assembly GCA_903632075.3 of Acanthosepion pharaonis. Taxonomy (NCBI): domain Eukaryota; kingdom Metazoa; phylum Mollusca; class Cephalopoda; order Sepiida; family Sepiidae; genus Acanthosepion; species Acanthosepion pharaonis. The sequence goes on along the minus strand of CAHIKZ030000700.1, from coordinate 652,869 downwards.
GGGCGTTCTCACGCCTTGGCCACACCCTTTCTCTGACTGACCAGGTCTTTAGGGGTGTAGCCATACTCACCAGGCTTGGCCAACTGCGGGTTGGTGATATTATTTAACACATAATTGGTGGTTTTGAATTCAGAGATTTCTTTCTCCTAGACTGGTTGCCACTCAAGGCTATAGGACCCAGTCCGTCCTGTTGTTTACTGCTGGAGTGCGGAGATAGATTTATATCGTTCCCAAAGATATTTGCACGTAAGTAACGAACCAGACTGGAATTCGAACTCGCTTCTCCGATTCATCAATCCACGTTTTCTATTAGCAGCTATTATATTAGCTTCTTGCAACAATTTATCGTCGATTGGTTCTGCTGCAATAAAATAATGACATTTGCTCAAATATCGAAGGACAGTGTATCGTCAAGTGGCCAGGTCACAGGGTTCATTTGGTTGATAATCACTTTAATGAAGGGTGAAAACCTTAGGCAGAATTTGACCCGTACAGCGAGAGGATTCTCAGGAGATGAGAAGAACAACCAGAATTTATTATTGGCGGACACGACCTTAACAAGATACGCGAATGACCCTGTGTTCCCACTGAGAGAAGGAAAGCAGAAAGATTTGAAAAGAAAGCAAGAAGAAAGGAATAACTATTGCGCGATAGAAGAGGGAATAAAACGTTGTCAGCATAGCAGGGAGTCCAGGTGGTGAGCTACGTATAGGCAACGTCAAAAAAAAGAAGATGGGTTAATATTAATTTTTAACACGGAAATCCGAAGGCAAATAGAAAAAGATGCCTTTCGGAAACTAAGGAAAGACTGGGAAAATGTTATAAGAAACAAAGCTTACACTGCTGAACAATGTAGAATCCATATATATATATAAAGTACAGTATATGCGTGTGTGTGTGAGTCCAAGCAACTCCTCCGCTCCCACTGGTCCGATTTCAATGATTCATAGCTCATTCAAAAGTCCTAGAAAAGGTAGGCACAGGAAACGATTTTTGTTGAGCCCAGAGTCGGGGTTGCCAGATTATGCGAGGCTAACAATATATATCAATACTAGCAGTAGAGCCCGGCGTTGCCCGGGGATGTAACAGTAAGAGATAGATCAAGTATCGACCATCATAAAGACTGAAAAATAAAATTGACAAAGATTATTGTTTAAGGTTGACGGACACGCATGTCTTAATTAGTTTTTTTTTTCTTTTTTTTTTTACGAATTGGTCAAACCCAAACTCAAACAAAAACATTGTTTTCAATCGTTATGAGTCTACCGATTGAATAGAATTTTATTACAAACAATTGTCTTGTAAATGGAATTTTTAAAGCATTCTGAATGTAAAAATAAAAAAAAAAAAAGTGTGCAAGACAATAAGAAACACTACCTGCCAAAAAAAGTGAAGTTTTGTTGAAATCGGTTGAAAAATGTAGGGAAATCCGATCCCATATAAAACGAACACACACACACACACACACACACACACACACACACACACACACACAAACAACCTGGGTTTTATAATGAGTATAACTCGATATGATTAGTCACCCTTTCATTCTCGCGATGCCTCTTAATCGTGTTTTCAAATTGATTTCGTGCAAAAACAATTGTGTTTTTCCAATTTTTGGCGCCGTCAGAACCACCGCAAGGTAATTTTACATAGTCCTGTGAAGCTTTGTTGAAATCTGTTGAAAAATGTCGGAAATCCGATCCAATATATAAACGTACAGACATACACACACACACACACACAACCTGGGTTTTATAATAAGTATGATATTATACTAGCCATTATCGTTACTTTCGTAGTTCAAGTTTAAACTAGCTAAACTTTTATGCTCGCTTAAAAGACGCCAGATAGGGCGTCATTTAATCTAGCTTAAATAGACTATCATCCCAATAGCTGGAGAAGAGTAGAGGGGATAGACATTAATAAACTACGGAAGAACTCAAAATTGATCGCTGCATTTAAGTATTGAATTAATGTTTAAGCGACAGCGAGCGGGTGAAGCCTGTTAGTTTTCTATAAGACATTGAATGCTAGGAAAATCTCATGCCATGAATGCTAACAATACCCTTGAGCATGTAAAGGGAATAAAGTAAGTTTTTAAAGTTCAACGATAATTCTTCTGTTGCCACTTAACTTAAAGACGATTTGATGTACGTAGGTCCTTACTTTCTGTACAAAAAATTATTTTTATTTCGTGGGTGACAGATCAGGGGACAATTTATAAGATACAAGTAAAGATTGGAAAATAGAAATTAGAATTAGTTATACATTCAACATTTGAAGAGTTTTCGAAAAGTTAGGTGCAGGGAACATTTTTCGTTGAGCTCAAATGCAAGGTTGCCAGATTATGCAAGGTTAAAAATATATATTAATATATTATACAATCCATTATTGTTGCTTTCATGGTTCAAGGGGAGTAGCTTTCATTTTCCTTTTGTATCCAAAATTGCAGTGCACAGTTTATTATAAACTAGTTTAAAAGCTGCCCTATTGGGTAGCATTTAAGCTAGCCCCTATGGAGGACTCTTGGTTTGGCCATTATCACAATAGATAGGGAGGAAAAGATGCGATAGGCATCAATAAACTAAAGACAATTTGATGTACATTGATCCTTATTTTCAATACAAACAATTATTTTTATTTCATGGGTGATGGAACAGGGTACAATTTATAAGATGAAATTAATATAGTGTAAAGATGGGAAAATAGAAATTAGAATTAGTTATATATTCACCATTTGAAGAGTTTGAGAAACATAGTAACTAATTAAGTAAAACCTATGTTACGGAATCTATATGCATAAATGCAAAATTGTAGCACAATTCTCCCACAAATTCTGAGATTAAAAAGCCTAACTCTATGTTATATTAATTTACACACGGTATTTATTCTGTACCCCCACTAGGAAGAGATGTGACACAAGGTCTCCTGTTAGGTAGGGACCCGAGCGCGTGCACCCAGGACAGGAACAAAAATTCCCCTCGGCTGCGCTTGCCTCGGTGCGAGCAACGATCCCTCCCTCTGGTGCAATGGGTGGGCGCGACCTCGGGTAGCTGTTTCCCAGGGCTGGGCACTTCTTCAGTATAATTTTCCTCAATTGCGACTCTGCTCTTTGACTGAGTCGCCCCTGAACGTAATCTGCCCAAAAGACCGAGATACAACTGAGAGATGATAAGTAGTTGTGTACTTACTTAAAAAGAGTAGATATTTACTCAGCACCCCCCCCCCAAGAGGCAAGGCTGTGACACAAGATCGGTTTAAATATGGGGTGCCCGAGCGCGTGCACCCGGGCAAGGAACAAAAATTCCCCGAGCCACTGCAAACGTATGCTGCGCTGGCCACGGTGCGTGCACCGATCCTTTTCTCTAGTGCAATGCGAAGGCGCGGCCTCGGGCAGCTGTTCCCCAGGGCTGGGCACCTCTTCAGTCTAATTTTTCCTCAGTTGCCCCTCTGTCCTTTGACAGAGAAGCCCCTGAGCGCACTCTATCCAAGGACAGAGACGCAACAGAGAGATTATAAGTAGATGTGTACCTACTCAAAAAGGGTACGGTACACGCTAAAGACTCAATATCTTTATTATATATTATATACGTTTAGGCAATATCACTCTTCATGTTTAATTAATTTGCATATAGGTTTTAAAAAAATGTTTATTTCATTTATTAACTAAAAGAGTCCAAAACCTTCTATATTATATCCCACCCTACAACCCCTTCTCCACAGTAATAAAAATACTAATTACATACATACATCCTATATTTGAATATATATATATATATATATATATATATATATATGTATGTATATATATATCTGTACACCAAGAAGTATTGAAACAAAATGGCTGTTTCTGTAGTGTTTTTATAACATATTCATGTTATAATTTTCGAATAAATTATATTTGCTCTACTCTGTATTGAGCAATATTTTAAGAATAGTAGCTTTTTTGGTTATTGAATTTATTCCGTATACACCAAGCCTCTCTCTCTCTCTCTCTCTCTATATATATATATATATATATATATATATATATATATATATATATATATATATATATATATAAGTGCGCAGGTAATAGAAAATAGAAAAAACACGTTGGGTGCATAATCCGGGGTCCCTTAGTATTTTTGTTTTTATTTCTAAGAAGACAGTGCTCCATACTTAAAGCGTAAAGCTTTATTATAATATTTTTTGTTTAAAAATATGTATTCCTTCGCTACATAAGAGTTCTCATGTTTCAGAAACAAGAGCCGAAGCCATCAAAATAATTATTAAAATTAAGTTGAGGTGTTTAGTCCCGTTTCATCTTCAAGCGTAACTTTAGGAATATGCTATCTCTCGGTTTACGTGTACGTAAACCGATATATATATATATATATATATATATATATATATATATATATATATATTATTATTATTATTATTACTTTAAACATTATTTTTAGTCGTAATAACTTATGTGTGGAAAACCCTTATTCTCACCGTGACAATGTTGTGAAGTTGTCAGTCTTATTTTGCCTATCCCTATATGAAGAATGTGTGTCAGCTGAAACAGTAGGCTCATTGTGGAAAATGCGACTAAAGCCCCACCACGATAACTGCGGTTTCAATAGCAAAAGGTTTTACGGTTATTCTTTTTGAATTTCTAGGTCTGATGAATTGGATCATATTTACGATTCCAATGGAATAAATTATGACCATGGAATATTAGTGTTTAAGCCTTTTTATTATATCCTTACTCTGTCCTGGACATTGAGTTCTACCTGGATTCTTCCTCTTGGAATTTTTATTCTAAAAATATACATGTATGGGTATTTATATATTTTGCATATGTATGTATATTTACCACAATATTATATATATATATATATATATATATATATATATATATATATATATATATATATATATTTATAAAAAAACAATGATGACGAAAAGGCTTTTTTCATGCACATTTCATTGAATACGACAGACAAGTTACTTTGATTTAGTTTATCATAAAATTTCTCGTTTTTTCTTTTCGCCAATTTCAAGGATGAAATATTTAAACTGTTAAATAAGAAATAGCATGTATGCATTTATAAAATATTTTCATTTTTCAAAACACGGTCAAGATATTGTGTCCATGTTCATAGTTAATATTATTAAGTGTTGTTTTTTTGTTGTTTTTATTAATAAGGCATCCATTATTTTTAGCCTTTTTTTTGCATGTAAATGATGCTATTATATTTGTGTTGTCAACAAGTATGTTACGAATAACAGCAAAAAAAAAAACAAAAAACAATACAACACTTAATAATCTTAACTATGAACATGGAAACAATATCTTGACCGTGTTTTGAAAAATGTAAACATTATATAAATACATACATGCAACAAGCTATTTCTTATTTAACAGTTAAAATACTTCATCCATGAAAACGGCTAAATGTATAGCCGAAAGCGCTCGGATAAAAAGAACATTCGGACAGTTTTTATATAATTTTTCATCTGAAAAGAAAAAAAAAATAATATGAGAATAATAATTAAAAATATTCATATGAGAAATTGTATAAAAAAGTAAATCAAAGTACCCTTGTCTGTCTTATTCAAAGAAATATGTGTATATATATATATATATATATATATATATATATATATATATATATGTGTGTGTGTGTGTGTATGTTTAGAAGAGTGAAAGATTTTTCTAGTTCCACGTGCCATGCCTCATCCAGATGTCACAGTTATTCCCCTTTAACTTAACTCTTCAAGTTTTTTGTTCACCACTGCTGTAGCCTGGTATTGAACTCACAATTCTTTGGATCTCACCACCGTCTTTATCTACTGTGGTCAATGGACACATGGCCAAGTTGTGAGATCAGTACCAGGTTACAGTTAAAAACCGTGGAAAGTTGAGTTAAAACGAAATAACTCAGACATGTGGAAGAGGCACGGTATGTGGAACTAGAATAGTCTACCTTGATGGACGAAATAAAGGGTCGGGTTCGAAATTTCAATCACTTGAAGAATGCCCGAGCGTACAACGGCCCGACCGTTCGTGGTATTGCTTTTTCTTCTTTTTTTTTTATTTTTTTATTTACAGTGGTGTTCACCCTATAAATTTCCCGATAGCCATTCGATGTAGAGACTTACAGAGTAAGTGGCACAGCTTATACGGGTATGTAGGGGAAGCACGATGGAGAAAAGGGTAGCGGCTCGGATTGAGGAATCGAAGAGCTGAGATCGAATTCCAGTCAAATCCATTACATTCACTTACGTGCTAATACCCTTGAAAAAGGTATGAAACCTCTTCTTCTCCCACCGGCTATGGGTAAATAGCAAGAGAGACCGGGTTCTATAGTTTTGGAATGCAACTGGTCTACCGCAGAAAGAAATGGCAACCTACTGCTGGAAAAAAAATCTGCCTCGTCAGTCATGTATCGAAAGATACATGATCGCCTAAGCGTGTATCACGCATGACACATAACTGACTAAGAGGCACGGATTGTGGAATCGGAGAGTGGAGTTCGAATTCCAGTCGAATCCATCACATTCACATACGTGGTTAATACCCTTGGGAAAGGTATGCATCCTTTTCTTCTTCCCTGCCCAGCTATGGGTAAATTTCAGGACAGACTGGGTTCTATAGCCTTGGATAGTAACTGGTCTACTGCTGAAAGAAATGGCAATCTACTGCTGGAAAAAAAAATCTGCCTCGTCAGTCATGTATCGAAAGATACATGATCGCCTACACGTGAATCATGCATGGCACGTCACTGACTGAATGTTAGCCCTAGGCTTAAAGTTTCAAATTGTAATGATTGGGAGACGGTTTCAGAAGGCAATAATTCTAGGGAAGAAACTGCCTGAGTAGAACTTACACCTCACCAGGGGAATATGAAGGAAATGAAGATGGTTTGCTACAATGTGCGTGGCAAGATGGGCCCCCTAGACGTGAAGGTTACGACTGCTGGAGTGTAGTTCATCTGAACACTCTCCCTGGTAATGGCGATAGAGCGGTGAGAGGCTTACGCCATCTCGTCTATAAGAATCGGGTTACGAGATAGGACATATTTCGTCACCTACTGGGACGCGAAGACATCTTAGGCTCTATCGAGAGCGGAAAGTGAAGACTGGACAACTCCTGCCCTTATATGGCATCAGTACGCTATTTTCGGCCTATTGTCTTATTTAGGATAAGTAAACAATTATAAAAAAAATATAAATAAAATAAAAAAATATAAACAGAAAAAAAAAATAAATGAAATTCGTTAGACTATATATTCAAACACATATTTCCGTTAAACTACATCCGCGTCCTGGGTAAGATGATAAACTACGTCTAGCAGCAAGGCCTCTGATCAGGAGGTTTTGAGGAGCGTGGAACCACCTCTTATTTGCTGGTATCCCCAGGGTTACCCTGACCTTGAGTGGTAGCACTTGTTGGAGTCCCAGCTATGGGCAATAGTTAACCTCCTAACTGGACTCAAACCGCCATGAAAGTGTATAATAAATAGGTTTTAAGACCAGAAATACCTGCTAAAAAAACTATTACCAGCAATACATTTTTGGAAAAAAATATTACCAGCAATACATTTTTGGAAAAAAAAATACATTTTTGGAAAAAAAGTATTACCAGAAAGGGATTTTTGACAAGACAAAATATTACCAGCAATAAAAATTTTGTCGGCATTAAATAACCCATTGAGATTGATGTGCGGTAAACCAAACCAAACCAAACCCAGCTATCGGCAAAAAGTTAACCCCTAAACTGGGGTCAAAACACTATGGAAGTGTAAACATTGGTTTTAATGCAAGAAATACATTGTAAAAAATATTGTTGCCAGCAATACAATTTTGGAAAAAATTTTACCAGCTAAAGATTTGTGAAAGGAAAAAATTATTACCAGCAATAAAAATTTTGTCGGCATTAAATAAACCTATTGAGTTTGATATGCCGTAAAAGAAAATAAACCAAATCAAAGAATACATATTCTATTCATACGAACCTATCCTAAAAATTTAATCGGCATTAAATAACCCATTGAGGTGGATATGCGCTAAAAGAAAATAAACCAAATCAAAGAATACATATTCTATTCATACGAACCTTTCCTAAAAATCTTGTCGACATTAAATAACCCATTGAGGTTGATATGTCGTAAAAGAAAATAAACCAAATCAAAGAATACATATTCTATTCATACGAACCTATCCTAAAAATTTTGTCGGCATTAAATAACCTATTGAGTTTGATATGCCTAAAAGAAAATAAACCAAATCAAAGAATACATATTCTATTCATACGAACCTTTCCTAAAAATCTTGTCGGCATTAAATAACCCATTGAGATTGATATGACGTAAAAGAAAATAAACCAAATCAAAGAATACATATTCTATTCATACGAACCTATCCTAAAAATTTAATCGGCATTAAATAACCCATTGAGGTGGATATGCGCTAAAAGAAAATAAAACAAATCAAAGAATACATATTCTATTCATACGAACCTATCCTAAAAATTAAATAACCCATTGAGGTTGATATGCTGTAAACCAAACCCAACCAAACCAAACACATATTTAAATATTTTTAAAATTAAATTTAAAATTAAATTTACAGCTATTTTTTTAGCAAGTGCATTCGCGTCAACGTAAACAATAATTTACGTTCAATGAAATCCTAAAGAACGAAACGCAATACACGATTTTATCACTTCATATACATTCCTTAAATGCCGAATATACTCACGTCTCATGCGACTTTTAAAGACCTTATTTTGAACTTAATTTTAAGAGGGTCGTATCATACATGGGGTATAAAATTAGCGTATGTACGCCGTTGACTAAACTATATACACATTTACTGTACTTAAAAGAAACATGATTTTGATAAACTGATGTTTTATTTAACTGTAATAATAATGCATGTAATATACACATATTAGTATCGTATTATAAAATACAAACATAGCGAATATGCATCTTTTCCATTGTTTACGTTTATAAATTGTTTAGCTGTTTCTCGTTCGGTTGTTTATAGCTATTCGCGTTTACGCAACGAGTATAGCGTTACTAACGATACTTTTATCCTTTTCTTTTACTTTTTTAACTTATTTAACTAGAAGATGAGATAAAGAGATAGAGGAAAAGAGGTTAGTCGACTGTAATCTGGTCTCGCATGATACACGAGATACATCATTTTTTATAAGTAAATATTTGGGAGTTGCACGATACATATATATATATATATATATTAGAAAGAATCAACCACTCCATAAAAAACACCCTTGGACTGTTACAGTGGATTAACACAGCTGATGTTATCAACTGGTTTAACAACATACGATATAAGGGAAAATGTACATTCATACAGTTATCGACTATTATCCCTCTATGTCGAAGAATCTTTTCACCTTGGCCTTGGACTTCGCCAGGGAATATTCTACTATTTCTGAGAGTGAAGTTGACATTATCATGAAATGCCGAAATTCTGTTCTGATTTACAAGGATGAACAGTGGACCAAAAAGTCTTTCAACAACAATTTTGACATTTCTATGGGTTCTTTTGATTCTGCTGAAGCTGCTGACCTGGTTGGATTATTTCATTTATATAATTTAAGTGCCTTCGATTGTCTGGATTCAGAGAGTGTAGGCTTGTATAGAGATGATGGATTATTAGTTGTCAAAAACTCCACTAAAATTAAGGTAGACCGTATTAGGAAAATGATCCATAGGGTATTTGCTACTTTTGTAGTGATTTTATAACATGCTTATGTTATAATTTTTTTTTATAAATAATTATATATATATGTATATATATATATTGTGTATAACATTTAGATCAAGGAGCGTACCAATTTAATTGGTTCAGGAAAAAGGCTGTGGAGAAACCATTCTAACATCGAGGTTAAGTTGCACAGGACAGCGGGTCTGAGGTACCCAGAGACCATATACGTAGTAGCAATAGTATTGGTTAATGAGACTAGCTCCTTACCGAGAATCCTCTTCTGAAGCACCCAAATTTGCATTCGCGTTGATTGTAGGTTATAAGTGATGTATGTTTCGGCATTACTAGCAGTAGTAGGCAAACACGAGGCAAAAGAAAAACAGAACAACAGGTGTTATGTTTTGAATTTGAGACATTATTTCAAAGTAGCGATCTGCGACATGGAAGATATTTTATGGATTTAAAGAAAAACTTGGGATATGAATGCGGAGAAAAAATTATGAAGGAAATGAAGATTACTAAGTGGGGTTACGTCATAACCCTTGCGTAGAAGATAAATTGACATAACAGACAACAGAACAAAAACAAAAACAAAAACAAGGAAAGGGACAAATTATATCCACAGAACTAAGCATGTGTTTTGAAAAAAAAG
>CAHIKZ030000700.1:625000-635000 GCA_903632075.3 Acanthosepion pharaonis | reverse complement strand
CGATCGTGTTTAGCACCGACGTACGCTTCAGTGTTTTTAAAGGTAACAGTAGCATCTGATTCGCTGACGACGCCGCCACGATTGTTGATGGTACCTGTGGGCGCACCTGCAGACCGGAAATCAGCGTAACCGCCGCCACCGCCAGTACGGTGATTTACCGATGTTTCTGTTCTTGTCGCCAGTGTTACGGATGGGGTTGTGGTTACTCCATCTGACCGTGCCGTAACGTTTCGTGTTGTCGTTACAGAAGACAAAGGTGTCGGATTTGTTACTGGTACTGTTTTCGGTACGTTAGAACGTGTCGTTACTGCATCGCGAGAGCTGCTCAAATCGGGGACATTTAGCGTTAATCGTGCTGCTGGTGGTGACACGGCTATCGCTTGGGGTGTCGGGAGATAGCGCGGGAAAAATGAAGCTGTGTTAGATGAGGATCCATAAGGGTGAGGATAGAAATGAGAATGGGGATTAAGTTTAAAATAGGGGACAGGTAAGAGAGGAAAAATATTACTTATCTGAGTCTTTGTGGCTAATTTTGAGTATTCTGCTATGTTACCCTGGGTAACCTGCGCTGATTTAATGGCATCTTCTGTCGTATTTGTTTCGACTGAAATGGAAGATTTTGCTACCGTGGATGTTTTGGTGTTAATTGTCCCCATGGCACCGCCAGCCATCTCTACACTCTGTTCTATCCTCGCCGTAGCTTCCTTTGAAATGAGTGGCCTTTCTTCTTGTACATCTCTGCTAGTCAAACGTACACCACCCTCTTCAGTGTCGCTGACACCCATCCGAATTCTTCCAATTTCATCCTTCGCGCCGAAGTCTCTAGCCATTTTCTTTGTGTTCGTACTATCTGCTACATGGCCTAGTAATGTCTGTGGTACCTGTGGGGCAGCCGCTGCTGTCCCGACCGCCGCTGCTGTCATTGCAGACGCCGCCGTTACCGACGTCGGTGGCAGAAAGAAAAACGGTGAAGTTTCAAAATAAGGGCAAGCTTCGTGCAGACATCCCATCCGGTCTTTATTTTCATTCTCCTCTCCTGACGTTTGCCCTTTCTGAGTTTGATTCGTTTGCCCTGGTTTCTCTGAATACGGCGTTGCCGGTGACGCTTCCCGCTCTGAAGGATATGTTCGCGGCTGCATCCGGAACGTTGCCGGCAGAGAAGGTACAAACATCATCAAAGGTGAAGGTGTCACTGATTGGAAATTCTCTGGATCCGTTTGACCCCAAGACGAATGCTGCTGCTCCTGCTGGGGCCACGACCTCGTCAAACGCAAGGAACTCGTAAGATCTTGCCCTAATTCGATGCTAGTTTTTATTGGACCTCTGAGCAAATCAGTTTGAGGATCTATCAGGTATTCCGTGTTCATATTCGTTTCGGGACTATATTTCGTCTCGGAGACTTGATTCCTACCTTCAGACTCCGCTTGGCTTCTTGACTCCGAGAGCTCCGTTTCTGAATTCGTCATTTTTGCAGGCTGGTTCCCACGGCTCGGTCTTCTTCGCGAAATTGGAGATTCTGACAACGACGTGGTACGCGGGACCGAAGGCGGCGGTGGCGGAAGCAAGCCGGGTGACAGGGGTGGTGTTGAAACGCTTTGTAAAGCGGATAGTTTTGTTCTGGGAACAGCTAGGGTCATTTTAGTTTTTTCTTCCTCTTCTTCTTCTTCTTCTTCTCCATTTCCGAATGTTCTTATTTTGGGTGTGGGAGACAGATGAGTCTTGGTCACTGCTGGCACGTGAAGGTTGCCAAGGAATGTTTGGGCCGAAGATGCAATCTTTTCAGATCTGCCGCAACTTGAGAATCGTCTCTCCATCTGTTCCTCGTAGGTAAAGTACGGTTTATCCTGATCATAGCCGGCGGGAGCGCTGGCGGGAGACGTCTCAATATCGACGCCATTTCTATCTCTCGGCTCGCTGGCCAGGTGCGTTCTTTTCAAAAGAGCCATATTGAGATCTTGCACGGTATTATCGTTGTTATTACTATTACTCAAATCAGCGAAGGCGTCGTCCTTAAAAACAAGTTTTAAGGGAGTTGCCTGGCGTCGGAGTCTTGTGGAAGATGGATGAGCGGCAATGATTGTGGTAATGGACGTCGTCGAAGAGGTTTGCGCATCGTTTGGCGTGCCGGTTAGGAAATCGTGAATATCGTCTTCGATGTCTAGGTCCTCGTCGTTGCCGTCGTCTGTCTCGAGATAGAGGACCTCCTCCTCGGTATCCATGCTGTAACCATAGACATGTTTCTTTTCTATGTAAACGCCATCTTTGATGCTGCTGTAACTTGCTGCTCGCTCTCGGCCCTTTCTGGAAAATGACGCTGGCCTTCTCTTTATTTTTGCGCAAAGCTCACCCGTCTCTTTCTTGCTTACGGGTTGTGCGTCCTGAACGTTGGACAACGGAGGCGAGGTTTCGAGCCAGTGTTGTACATCCACGAGGTCTTCGTCAGTGTCGTGGTTACCTTCCTCAAAAAAGATAACTTCTTCCTCCGTGTCCATGCTATAACTTAAGGTCGCTTTCGAGTTTTTCTTCTTTTCAATATAAAAGCCTTCGTCGGTGCCAATGGCAACGTTCTCCGAAAGTGCCGCCTTTTCTTTATCATCATTTTTATTCGCTGTTCTGTCACCAGGAACACCTTTCCTATTTCCCTTATGGTAACGTTCGGATTCCCTAGGATCATATTCAGCTGCATCGAAATCTTGACGGTTATTTAATCCTGGGCAAAGAATCTGTCCCAGATTCATTATTAAATTATTTTCAACTTGCTCCTTTTCCTTTTCTCGTCTAGAGTTTTTCATTTCGTCATCAAAGAAAAAAAGTTCTTCTTCCGTGTCCATACTGTAGTTATTATTCCTACTTATTCTCTCAATGTAAAGTCCTTCGTCGATTCCCAGTTCTCTAGTTGCTTCTTTAAGGCTGCCTGATCTATACGATTCCGTAACTTGTGTCTTCTTTTCCTCATATTCCTGATTTCTTTCTTTGGTTATATCTTTGAGGTCATTGGCGATATGCACAGAATCCGTAATATTCGATTTCCGTTGTTCTTTCTGCGTCGTGCAAAATGCATTTCCTTGTTCAGATTTCACTTCACCCGGTTTGGTCTGTTCTTCATTTTCTCTGCCATCTTGAAAATTTAACTTGTAGTTTAGGCTTTCGTTTTCTTTTATCTTATTTTTCTTTTCTCCGTTTTCTCTTTCTGTTGTCTTTTCGTTGCCGACTTCTTCCCTTCCTTCTGCTTCGGCGCCATTTCCAACTTCTAGTCCCTTGTCGTCTTCGCTGTCCGTCTCCTGGGTCCAGCCGAAACCAAAGCTGTCTGCCCCAGCGTCGTTGTCTTCTTCTTCCTCCTCCTCTTCCTCTTCTTCAACTGTTGTTGTCGTTGAAGCGGTCGACGTTTTCTCGAGTATACCCCGTCGAAAGTAACTAGGGTACTTACCCGGTGTTGACGGCAACGAAGAGAAGTCGTCAGCCCAGTCCCGACGCCGGGAATCTCTTCCGAGCTCGGGCAACTGTAGTTGCTGCAGTTTTTGCACTAGCTGCTCGTGCAGCTCTTGGTTCGTTTGCTGTCGGTGCAGCCTCTGTCGGGTGGCTGGGGTAAGATGCAGGGTGAAAGCTGGCTGAGAATACTCGTTCTTTAGTCGGTTTGGGTAATAACGGCTATGGGTGTTGTCGTCTCCAATGCGGCCTAGAGCACGGCTTTTGCCCGACCTGAAGCTATCTCGGGCCCGACTAACAGTACTGCTTGTTAGAATACTGCTAAAACTGCTGCTGGTACTTGTGCTACTGGCGCTCCCACCGGAAGCTGCAAATCGAGAACGAGAGAAGAGGTCACCAATAAAACTTTTATCCTGACCTCTCGTACTTCCTTCAGATTGTCCCTTCTCTTCGCTCTCCTCGTCGCTGGCAGATTTTAGCCGAGACAATCTAATATACTCTTTTTCTTCTTCCCAGTCACTGCGCGAGCGGGACCTTTTTTGACCAAAACTACGCCAGACTCGTTCTTTTTCGTTTCTTTTCGGTTTTGGCGCGTTGCTCTTAACTCCCAAACCGGCGGTGACTTTTTTCCACCACTTACTTCCGCTCCGTGCCTCTCTACTTCCGCTTGATCCGGTCCTGTCTCTTGCATTGCCACGTGGTTGGTCTTTACTCTCTTTTCGCCTGCTGTTCCGGCCTCTCTTTGAACTTCGTCGACGACCTTCCCACTTCTTATCCTCGGCCGCCTTGTCTTTTGCATAGCTTTGCGAAAACGTCGAGCAGGCGTCTGTCCTGTCACCGCGACCCCGGCCCTCGAGACTTCTTGTACGACCGGGTCGGGATTCGAAGCTGCCAGTCCTTAAGCTGAAACCAATGCCACCGTTTTCCAGATGTCGATACAGGTGCGGATATGTGACAGTTGGACACGATGTGGATCGGTCAGGTGGACGTTGAGTGAGCCGGGTTGTGGAGGACGGTGGTGTTGAGAACTGCTGCTGTAGGCGCGGTCTGCTTATGAAACCGCTTCGATCGTTGGGGTCGGTTTCGTTTTCCGGATGTGGGGAGATGGGTAGAGAGAGACACTTGGGTCGGATTGGTCGCGTTAATTCAGCTTCAGATTGTGGTGATGGCGGTGTCAGCGGGATGTCCACAAAAGAAGATGAAGCAACAGATGACGATACCCCACCGGCGGAAGAGGCCAAAGGTCGTGAAGAAGAAGAAGAAGAAGAAGAAGAAGAAGAAGAAGAAGAAGAAGAAGAAGTTGAGGAGGACCTCGACGCCGGAGATGGGGACCTTCTTGTATTTGGGGCAGCCGTGGTTATTTTTTATATATATATATATATATATATGGCTGTTAACTTTTATATATTGTTAATTTTTTCCTGTTTTTTTTTTAAATATACTTCTTTGATTAAAGACTTTCAAGAAGAGAAAGATTTGTTAGCACTGGTTTTTCGATTGTGGTCATTTGAAATCCAATTAAAGAAAGTTGCTGAAATCTGTAAATAAAACGAAATCCAAGTCTGTGAATATTTGTAGGCAAAAAGAAAGAAGTCATCGGGTATGTTGTATAGAATCCAGCAAAACGATACTTTTGCGTATTGGTCCGTGGTAATCCATGTCCATGAATTTTTGCAAACAAATAGAATGAAGTTATAGGGTTAGATGTATCGATTTCTGTTTATCTTCTCGAAGATCTGTTCCTATTATTGGTTCGTCGTAATCCATCTATAAAGAATTGTCCTTTTAGAGATAAGAGTTATCATAACGTATGTTTTGCATGGAATAGACAAAGTTACTTGAGGTGCAATCTTCATAGCAGGGTCTGAGTTTTTTTTTTCTTTTCGAAATAGGTTCACGTAAGTCAAGGCATTTGATTTAGGAAGAATCCGTGCTTTTGCGTTCAATCTGAAATGCTATCAAATGAATCAAGCTTCTTAATAGTTATACTTAGTGGTGGTAGTAGTAGTAGTAGTAATAGTAGTAGCAGTAGTAGTAGGAGGAGGAGTAGTTGTAAACGTTCAGAAACAACTTGATAAGATTAAAGAGTCTTCTCTTCTCTTTGTTGCGATATCTTTTGTTAAAAATGAAATGAAAGTTTTTATTTTATTTTTCAAAATAGAAGATGAGTAAACACTATTCTTTTTTTTTTTTTTACACTTTATGGCTGTCTGCATATGGGCGCCAACAACTTAATAAATTCTGGCAGGTTTTCGACAGCACAAACGGATAAAGTTCAGTTTCCATCTTTCAAAATGAAAATAAAGGATGATTTGTTGTTTTTTTTTTTTTGTTTTTTACAGTTTTATTATTATTATTATTATTATTATTATTATTATTATTATTATTTTGTCCAAAAATATATTTTATGGACTTCGATGTTGTATACAAAAGTTTTAAAAGAATTTTATGCTTTCATAATCGTCAAAAATCTTACTCATTCTTTTAAGATACTATTTCTTCTGAAAATAGTTTAGTTTGTTTTGATTGCACGGGCATATGGAAAAGTTATATATATATATATATATATATATATATATATATATATATATATATATATATATATATATATATATGTGTGTGTGTGTGTGTGTGTGTGTGTGTGTGTGTGTGTGTGTGTGTATGTGTGTTATCTTTTAGAGGTAACTTTCTGCATGGTAAAAAGACCGTTTTTACAGTGTTTTATAAGTTTCTTTGTTTTTTGTTTTTGTTTTTTTGGTTGCCAAATTAAATTTTCAAATCTATTTTTCTTCCTCTAACTACTTTGTTTGAAAAGCGTTAAATGTTTATCTTATGTTAGAATTTTCTTTAACATTTATGTTGTTGGTATGATCAATTAAATCATCCCTGCCTTACAGATGCAAAAGTTTCGGTCGTAGAGGAACGATCACCACTAATTCCTTGAACTAACCTCCGCTTACGATGACACAAGTTTAAATGCTGTCTAAAGTATGCAACTTACTTTTAGTGGATTATCGGTTGTTTTTTTTTTTTTTTAATTATGTCTAAGATATCAATTTTAATTAATAATTACCTTAAAAAAATAAAGTTTATTAAAAGAATTCGTGAACGAACCAGTTTCATAATTGTCTTCGATTATTGAGTACTTACACGATATGAAATGGTCTAAAGAGGGAGCAAGCAACTTATCTAATAAATAGATGACAGCAAAGACTAAGATTTTTAGAGGTTGCAACCAACAGGAAGTTGTGGAGAGCCATAAACATCTACATGTCCTAAAGGAACATGGAACATAATGATGATCTTCACATTGGAAAGTTTACGAATTTAGACGCAATTTGTTTGTTTTTTTAATAATAATAATAATATATATATATATATATATATATATATATATATATATATATATATATATATATATGTGTGTGTGTGTGTGGGGGATTATTAATTCTTAACACTTACAGTAATGACATTAATTATATTAGTATATAAATTTATAAAACACTATATGAACTGATGAAGTAAAAGCCTGTTGCTAATGTTTAAAGACAATTTCACATTATCTGAGTTTTATACTAATGAAGAGAAGATAACTGATTTCATACCTTAAACAAGCAAATGGGTTTTAAACAAAGATATTTATTGTCACTTTAAAAAAAAACTATGTCGAAAGAACAAAACTAATCAGTTCAACAAATGGCTTTTAATAACGTTCCCAATCCCGGCGCCACAGAATTAGTATCTGTTTATCACGTGGTTGTATGCAAATCAAATAAGTTTGTAACAACGTTAATTCGCCTACAATAGCGACCAAACCTAAAGACACGAGACGAGAGTCGGAAATGGAACCTGTTTTAATGTATCTCAAACCGTAAACATGAGCTGAGAGTGGGAAGATCAATAACAAAAGAGACAGGATAGTAAAAAAATAAAAAAAAGGAAGAAAGAAAAAAAAGCAAAAAGTCGGTAATGAAAAAACACAAAATGGAAGATGCAGCAGATATAATATCGACTAAACTGGCGCGAAAATCAGTTTGAGCTTTCGTTTTTTTGGTGGGGTGTTTTTTTTTCGCCTTTTATTTTTCTTCTATCCCCATACTCAGAAAAAAAACAAAAAAAACACTGTGCGTATTCTATCCTAAATCGGAGCTTCTCTATATTTTTCTAATGAATAAATGGAATCAGTCAAACCAAAAAAGAATATATTTCCGAATACTTATATTCGATATCTAAATATTAAAAAAAAAAAAAAAAGAAAATAGTAGAAAAATATTTCGTTGTAGTAGAAGCGTTTATGAATTCAAAAAAAAAAAAAAAAAAAAAAAAAAAACGAATTGGATTTTACAAGTTTTGTCGATTCGTAAGTTTGAATATATTCTAGATGGAAAGCT
Organism: Acanthosepion pharaonis; assembly: GCA_903632075.3. NCBI lineage: Eukaryota > Metazoa > Mollusca > Cephalopoda > Sepiida > Sepiidae > Acanthosepion > Acanthosepion pharaonis. The sequence goes on along the minus strand of CAHIKZ030000700.1, from coordinate 627,183 downwards.
ATCCGAAAATGACCTGATATTCGGTAGATATATAAGTTGTAGAATTTATAAATCTTTGAATCATACAAATTTATTATATAGGATTAATGCAATTAATATATGAAATTTATATAACTACAGTAGAATTTAACGTATAGTAAAAATAAGGAACAAAATCTCTCTCTCTCTCTCTCTCTCTCTATATATATATATATATATATATATATATATATATATATATATATATATATATATATATATATATATGATACTATATGTGTCCGGTGATCGAGCTATTTATCAAAGAAGAATCAGCAATATTATTGGACCTGATCTGGCGCCTCGTCTTCAGTCACTTTCCCACAGACGTCCGGTTGCTTTTCTATAAATTTACGGATGAACTTTCGGTATAAATTTAAGCGTAGTACTAGATTAGAGACGGGGTCTCACAAAGTGACGATTGAGCTGGCTAGATGTGACCGTAAGTTATATAGTAGCTGTTTCTTCTCTTGCCCTTCTCGCTTCTGGAACTCCCTTCCGTCTCCATGCTTTCCAGCCAACTGTAATCTTCATAAATTCAAATGCAATCTCAATCGCTATCTACTGTCCTCCTGATCACTCGTCTTTTTTTTTTTATCACTCCTTAGTAATGTTACTGTTTTCTAATTCTTTCATGCCCTATAACCCTATGTGTGTCTTTAATGGTTTTTACTGCTTTGCATGGGGTGAACTCGCTTATATATATATATATATATATATATATATATATATATATATATATATATAATAAATGTAGATATTATCCTTCAGCGGTAGCACAACATGGAGTTCCATGCAAAACGCAATCTTCAGGTGCTGAATATAGATTAAACCTTACGTAATTTAAATTTTAATAAAAATATCTGGTTATCGAAATGTTGGCACAGTCAAATATATAATTAATTGCTGTGTTTTATTACATCGAGCACTGTTTTATTAACATCTTGCTACATAGGAAGAAAATGAGTAACTACTGACACCGAGATTCGAGCGTGACACTCCTGACTTAAGAATATACGTTTTCCGCCAGCTGTATAAATAGCGGTGTCAGGCTACTGACTGCGGTGATTATTTGAGTGACTATTGAGTGTAACTATCCAGTCGAATTAGTGTGAATTATTGTGGATCGATGTTTTGATTTCGGATTTAGCGGACGTTAAGCCAGCCGCGCTACTAACAAGGTATTCATTGAAATGGTTAATTATCTCTGGTTTATTTTTTACTTTCTTTGTTCTTCTTAAGTATTTATCTGAACCAATGTCTAAATAAAATAGTGTAATAAATTAGATTGTGCAAGTCTATACTTGAGGCAACGACAGATTACAATATCTCCATCTCATTTTTAAAGGGTTAATAAGACTGTATTCATTAACTTCAATTGTGTAAAGTATGCTTCAGCTTAACATAAAATAACGAAGAGTATTATTTACAAATTAAGATCAAAACAATCTAATTACGGTGCAAGAGTAAAGCCCGCAAGAGACGCAATAGTCTTTGATTTCGTAGGACGAACAACAGGGTGACAGTTCTGGAATTTAAGAAGTTCGGATTAAAACAACTTGTCAGAGCCGTACTCGAAACCGCGTCACGATAGCTATAATTGCTGTCAAGCGAATGTACGGACATTTATGGTAATTTGCATAGATGAAGGCATGGAGGATATTGAAATGAAAGAATTCGCTCTTTAGTGTCCGCTTCTAAAACTCTGTTTCTCTCAGAGAACTGAAAGCGTCATCGTATCCCGGAAAGCGATATTCTTACCAAAATAACCAGAAAAGAAATAAAAGGATGATTTCCAGAACTATGAGATGCATTTGGTGAACAGAGATAGTTATTAATAATTATATATATATATATATATATATATATATATATATATATATATATATATATAAATGATTTTAATCCGACGCTATCTCAATGAAACACGAAGTAAATATTAAATATAGATATTTATTATATATATATATATATATATATATATATATATATATATATATATATATATATATATATATATATATATATATATATATATATATATGTTTGTGTGTCTGTATCCTAATGAATTTTCATTAATTCAGTATTATATCTTATTAATATATACTATTTTTAGAGGATAATTTATGAACTAGTCCTGTTGATGTTAATTTCACTGTTTCAAA